>CAKAJE020000894.1:0-212993 GCA_916610135.2 Macropis europaea
CTATCTGAAATAGGAGCGTCGTAAATTGAACAAATGTGATAGAATTACGCAGAATACTCATATTAATCATAATATAAGATGACCTAATCGGGTCTCTGATTGCCCTATCCGAGAAGTTTAGTTGTGAATTTTAATGGCCATTTCATGCGCTTTAAGGTGCCGCCTAGCCTAATACGCTATCTGAAATAGGAGCGACATAAATTGAACATATGTGATAGAATATTGCTGAATTCTTAAATTAACCATAATATAAAATGATCTAATCGGGTCTCTGATTGCCCTATCATAGAAGTGTAATAGTGCATTTTACTCGTCATTTCATACGCTTTAAGGTGCCGCCTAGCCCAATACGCTATCTCAAATTGGAGCTACGTAAATTGAACAAGTGTGATAAAATTACGTTGCATTCTTATATTAACAATAATATAAAATGATCTATTCGGGTCTCTGATTGCCCTATCATAGAAGTGTAATAGTGCATTTTACTCGTCATTTCATACGCTTTAAGGTGCCGCCTAGCCCAATACGCTATCTGAAATTGGAGCTACGTAAATTGAACAAGTGTGATAAAATTACGTTGCATTCTTATATTAACAATAATATAAAATGATCTAATCGGGTCTCTGATTGCCCTATCATAGAAGTTTAATAGTGCATTTTACTCGTCGTTTCATGCGCTTTAAGGTGCTGCCTAGCCCAATACGCTATCTGATATTCGAGCTACGTAAATTGAACAAATGTGATAGAATTTCGCGGAATTCTTATATTAAACATAATATAAAATCATCTAATCGGGTGTCTGATTGGCCTATCATAGAAGGTTAGAAGTGCATTTTACTTGTCGTTCCACGCGCTTTAAGATGCAGCCTAGCAAAATACGCTATCTGAAATAGGAGCGACGTAAATTAAACAAATGTGATAGAATTACGCTGCATCTTTATATGAATCATAATATAAGATGATCTGATCGGGTCTCTGATTGCCCTATCATAGAAGTTTCATAGTGCATTTTACTCGTCGTTTCATGCGCTTTCAGGTGCCGCCTAGCCCAATACGCTATCTGAAATTGGAGCTACGTAAATTGAACAAATGTGATAGAATTTCGCGGAATTATTATATTAACCATAATATAAAATCATCTAATCGGGTCTCTGATTCCCCTATCATAGAAGGTTAGTAGTGGATTTTACTTGTCGTTCCACGCGCCTTAAGATGCCCCCTAGGAAAATACGCTATCTGAAATAGGAGCGACGTAAATTCAACATATGTGATAGAATTACGTTGCATCCTTATATTAATCATAATATAAAATGATCTAATGGGGTCTCTGATTTCCCTATCAGAGTAGTTTAATAGTACATTATTCTCGCCATTTCATACGCTTTAAGGAGCCGTTTAGCCCAACACGCTATCTGAAATAGGAGCGTCGTAAATAGAACAAATGTGATAGAATTACACTGAATTCTTATATTAACCATAATATAAAATGATCTAATCGGGTCTCTGATTGCCCTATCAAAGAAGATTAGTAGTGCATTTGACTCGACATTTCATGCGCTTTAAGGTGCCGTCTAGCCCAATCCGCAATCTGAAATTGGAGCTACGGAAATTGAACAAATGTGACAGAGTTACGCAGAATTCTTATATTAACCATAATATAACATGATCTAATCGGGTATCTGATTGCCCTATCATAGAAGGTTAGTAGTGCATTTTACTCCACATTTCATGCGCTTTAGGGTGCCGCTTAGACCAATACGCTATCTGAAATAGGAGCGACGTAAATTGAACAAATGTGATAGAATTACGCTGCATCCTTATATTAATCGTAATATAAAATGATCTAATGGGGTCTCTGATTTCCCTATCAGAGTAGTTTAATAGTGCATTTTACTCGACATTTCATGCTCTCTAAGGTGCCGCCTAGTCAAATACCCTATCTGAAATAGGAGCGACGTAAATTGAACAAATGTGATGGAATTTCGCTGAATTCTTATACTAACCATAATATAAAATGATCCAATCGGGTTTCTGATTGCTCTATCATAGAAGTTTAATGGTGCATTTTGTTCGCCATTTCATGCGCTATTAGGCGCCGCTTATCCCGATACGCTATCTGAAGTTGGAGCGACGTAAATTGAACAAATGTGATAGAATTACGCTGAAACCTTATATTAATCATAATATAAGATGACCTAATCGGGTCTCTGATTGCCCTATCCGGGACGTTTAGTAGTGCGTTTTACTCTTCACTTCATGCGCTTTAAGGTGCCGCCCAGCCCAATACGCTATCTGAAATAGGAGCGACATAAATTGAAAAAATGTAATAGAATTACGCAGAATAATTTTATTAACCGTAATATGAAATGATCTAATCGGGTCTCTGTTTGCCCTACCCTAGAAGTTTAATAGTGCATTTTACTCGACATTTCATGCGCTTTAAGGTGCCGCCTAGCCCAATACGCTATCTGAAATAGGAGCGACATAAATTGAACAAATGTGATAGAATTACGTTGAATTCTTATATGAACAATAATATGAAATGATCTAATCGGGTCTCTGGTTGCCCTAACATAGAAGTTTAATAGTGCATTTTACTCGACATTTCATGCGCATTAAGGTGCCGCCTAGCCCAATACGCTATCTGAAATAGGAGCGACATAAATTGAACAAATGTGATAGAATTACGTTGAATTCTTATATGAACAATAATATGAAATGATCTAATCGGGTCTCTGGTTGCCCTATCATAGAAGTTTAATAGTGCATTTTACTCGTCATTTCATGCGCTTTAAGGTGCCGCCTATCCCAACACGCTATCTGAAATTGGAGCTGCGTAAATTGAATAAATCTGATAGAGTTACGCAGAATTCTTATATTAATCATAACATAAAATGGCCTAATCGGGTCACTGAATGCCCTATCAAAGAAGTTTAGTAGTGCATTTTACTCGCCATTTCATGCGCTTTAAGGTACCGCTTAGCCCAATACGCTATCTGAAATAGGAGCGACGTAAATTGAACAAATGTGATAGAATTACGCATAATTCTTATATTACCCATAATATAAGATGATCCAATCGGATCTCTGATTGCCCTATCATAGAAGTTTAGTAGTGCATCTTACTCCACATTTCATGCGCTTTAAGACGCCTCTTAGCCCTGTACACTATCTGAACTAGGAGCGACGTAAATTGAACAAATATGATAGAATACCGCTGAATTATTATATGAACCATAATATAAAATGATCTAATCGGGTCTCTGATTGCCCTATCCGAGAAGTTTAGTAGTGCATTTTACTCGACGTTTCATGCGCTTTAAGATGCCGCCTCACCCAGTACGCTATCTGAAATAGGAGCGTCGTAAATTGAACAAATGTGATAAAATTATGCAGAATTCTTATATTAACCATGATTTTAAATGATCTAATCGGGTCTCTGATTGCCCTATCATAGAAGTTTAATAGTGCATTTTACTCGTCATTTCATGCGCTTTAAGGTGCCGCTTAGCTCAATACGCTATCTGAAATAGGAGCGACGTAAATTGAACAAATGTGATAGAATTACGCATAATTCTTATATTAACCATAATATAAAATGATGTAATCGCGTCTCTGATTGCCCTATCATAGAAGTTTAATAGTGCATTTTACTCGTAATTTCATGCGCTTTAAGGTGCCGCTCAGCCCAATACGCTATCTGAAATAGCAGCGACGTAAGTTGAACAAATGTGATAGAATTAAGCTGAATTCTTATATTAACCATGATTTAAAGTGATCTAATCGGGTCTCTGATTGTCCTATCATAGAAGGATAGGAGTGCATTCTACTCGTCATTCCACGCGCTTTAAGATGCCGCCAAGACCAATATACTATCTGAAATAGGAGCGACGTAATTTGAAGAAATGTGATAGAAGTACGCTGAATTCTTATATTAATCAGAATATAAGAAGACCTAATCGGGACTCTGATTGCCCTATCCGAGAAGTTTAGTAGTGCGTTTTACTCGCCACTTCGTGCGCTTTAAGGTGCCGCCTAGCCCAATACGCTATCTGAAATAGGAGCGACATAAATTGAACAAATGTGATAGAATTTCGCAGAATTCTTATATTAACCATAATGTAATGCGATCTATTCGGGTGTCTGATTGCCCTATCATAGAACGTTAATAGTGCATTTTACTCGACATTTCATGCGCTTTAAGGTGCCGCCTAGCCCAATACGCTATCTGAAATTGGAGCGACATAAATTGAACAAATGTGATAGAATTACGCAGAATTCTTATATTAACCATGATATAATACGATCTATTCTGGTTTCTGATTGCCCTATCATAGAAGTTTAATAGTGCATTTTACTCGTCATTTCATTCGCTTTAAGGTTCCGCCTAGCCCAATACGCTATCTGAAATAGGAGCGGCGTGAATTGAACAAATGTGATTGAATTTTGCTGAATTCTTATATTAACCATAATATAATATGATCTATTCGGGTCTCTGATTGCCCTATCATAGAAGTTTAATAGTGCATTTCACTCGCCATTTCATGCGCTTTAAGGTGCCGCCTAGCCCAGTACGCTATCTGAAATAGGGGCGACATAAATAGAACAAATGTGATAGAATTACGCAGAATTCTTATATTAAACATAATATAATACGATCTATCCGGGTCTCTGATTGCCCTATCATAGAAGTTTAATAGTGCATTTTACTCGTCATTTCATGCGCTTTGAGGTGCCGCCTACTCCAATACGCTATCTGAAATAGGAGCGACACAAATTGAACAAATGTGATAGAAGTACGCAGAATCCTTATATTAAACATAATATAATACGATCTATCCGGTTCTCTGATTGCCCTATCATAGAAGTTTAATAGTGAATTTTACTCGTCATTTCATGCGCTTTAAGGAGCCGCCTAGCCCAATACGCTATCTGAAATAGGAGCGACATAAATTGAACAAATGTGATAGAATTACGCACAATTCTTATATTAACCATGATATAATACGATCTATTCTGGTTTCTGATTGCCCTATCATAGAAGTTTAATAGTGCATTTTACTCGTCATTGCATGCGCTTTAAGGTTCCGCCTAGCCCAATACGCTATCTGAAATAGGAGCGGCGTGAATTGAACAAATGTGATTGAATTTTGCTGAATTCTTATATTAACCATAATATAATATGATCTATTCGGGTCTCTGATTGCCCTATCATAGAAGTTTAATATTGCATTTCACTCGCCATTTCATGCGCTTTAAGGTGCCGCCTAGCCCAGTACGCTATCTGAAATAGGGGCGACATAAATAGAACAAATGTGATAGAATTACGCAGTATTCTTATATTAAACATAATATAATACGATCTATCCGGGTCTCTGATTGCCCTATCATAGAAGTTTAATAGTGCATTTACTCGTCATTTCATGCGCTTTGAGGTGCCGCCTACTCCAATACGCTATCTGAAATAGGAGCGACACAAATTGAACAAATGTGATAGAAGTACGCAGAATTCTTATATTAACCATAATACAAAATGATCTCATCGGGTCTCTGATTGCCCTATCAAAGAAGTTTAGTAGTGCATTTTACTCGTCATTTCATGCGCTTTAAGGTGCCGCTTAGCCCAATACGCTATCGGAAATAGGAGCGACGTAAATTGAACAAATGTGATAGAATCTCGCTGAATTCTTATATTAACCATAATATAAAATCATATAATTGGGTCTCTGATGGCCGTATTTGAGAGGGTTAGTAGTGCATTTTACTCGCCATTTCATGCGTTTTAAGAAGCCGCCTAGCTCAATACGATATCTGGTGTAGGAGAGGCGTGAAATGGACAAAATGTGATAGAGTTACGATGAATTCTTAAATTAACAATAATATAAGATGATCTAATCGGGATTCTGATTGCCCTATCATAGAAGTTTACTAGTGCATTTTACTCGACATTTCATGCGCTTTAAGGTGCCGCCTAGTGCAATACGCTATCTGGAATAGGAGCGACATAAATTGAACAAATGTGATAGAATTACGCACAATTCTTATATTAACCATAATATAGAATGATCTAATCGGGTCTTTGATTGCCCTAGCATAGAAGGTTAGAAGTGTATTTTACTCGTTATTCTACGCGCTTTAAGGTGCCGCCAAGCCCAATACGCTATCTGAAATAGGAGCGACATAAATTGAACAAACGTGACAGAATTACGCAGAATTCTTATATTAACCATAATATAATACGATATATACGGTTCTCTGATTGACCTATCATAGAAGTTTAATAGTGCACTCTACTCGTTATTTCATGCGCTTTAAGGTGCCGCTTAGCCCAATACGCTATCTGAAATAGGAGCGACATAAATTGAACAAATGTGATAAAATTACGTTGAATTCTTATATTAACAATAATACAAAATGATCTAACCGGGTCTCTGATTGCACTGTCATAGAAGTTTACTACTGCATTTTACTCGACATTTCATGCGCTTTAATATGCCACCTAGCCCAATACGCTATCTGAAATAGGGGCGACGTAAATTGAACAAATGTGATAGAATTACGCAGAATTCTTATATTAACCATAATTTAAGATGATCTAATCGGGTCTCTGATTGCCCTATCACAGAAGTTCAGCAGTGCATTTTACTCGTCATTTCATGCGCTTTAAGGCGCCGTCTAGCCCAATCGGCTATCTGAAATTGGAGCAGCGTAAATTGAATAAATGTGATAGAGTTACGCAGAATTCTTATATAAACCATAATATAAAATGATCTCATCGGGTCTCTGATTGCCCTATCAAAGAAGTTTAGTACTGCATTTTACTCGTCACGCCATGCGCTTTAAGGTGCCGCCTAGCCCAATACGCTATCTGAAATAGGAGCGATGTAAATTGAACAAATGTGATAGAATTACGCAGAATTCTTATATTAACCATAATTTAAAATGACCCTGTCGGGTCTGTGATTGCCCTATCCGAGAAGTTTAGTAGTGCATTTTACTCGTAATTGCATACGCTTTAAGATGCCGCTTAGCCCAATACGCTATCTGAAATAGGAGCTGCGTAAATTGAATAAATGTGATAGAGTTACGCAGAATTCTTATATTAACCATAATATAAAATGATATAATCGGGTCTCTGTTTGCCCTACCCTAGAAGTTTAATAGTGCATTTTACTCGACATTTCATGCGCTTTAAGATGCCACCTAGACCAAAACGCTATCTGAAATTGGAGCTCCGTAAATTGAACAGACGCGATAGAATTACGCCGAATTCATATATTAACCATAATATAATACGATGTATTCGGGTCTCTGATTGCCCTATCATAGAAGTTTAATAGTGCATTTTACTCGTCATTTCATGCGCTTTAAGGCGCCGTCTAGTCCAATCCGCTATCTGAAATTGGAGCAGCGTAAATGGAATAAATGTGATAGAGTTACGCAGAATTCTTATATAAACCATAATATAAAATGATCTCATCGGGTCTCTGATTGCCCTATCAAAGAAGTTTAGTACTGCATTTTACTCGTGACGCCATGCGCTTTAAGGTGCCGCTTAGCCCAATGCGCTATCTGAAATGGGAGCGACGTAAATTGAACAAGTGTGATAGAATTACGCAGAATTCTTATATTAACCATAATTTAAAATGACCTAATCGTATCTCTGATTGCCCTATCCGAGAAGTTTAGTAGTGCATTTTACTCGCCATTTCATGCGCTTTAAGATGCCGAATCGACCAATACGCTATCTGAAATAGGAGCGACGTAAATTGAACAAATGTGATACAATTTCGCAGAATTCTTATATTAACCATAATATAAAATGATCTAATCGGGTCTCTCATTGCCCTATCATAGAAGTTTAATAGTGCATTTTACTCGCCATTTCATGCGCTTTAAGGTGCAGCCTAGGCCAATACGCTATCTGAAATTGGACCTGCGTAAATTGAATAAATGTGATAGAGTTACGCAGAATTCTTATATTAACCATAACATAAAATGATCTATTCGGGTCTCTGATTGCCCAATCAAAGAAGCTTAGTAGTGCATTTTACTCGTCATTTCATGCGCTTTAAGGTGCCGCTTAGCCCAACACACTAACTGAAATAGGAGCGACGTACATTGAACAAATATGATAGAATTTCGCGGAATTCTTATATTAACCATAATATAAAATGATCTAATCGGTTCTCAGATTGCCCTATCATAGAAGGTTAGGAGTGCATTTTACTCGTCATTCCACACGCTTTAAGTTGCCGCCAAGCCCAATATATTATCTGAAATAGGAACGACGTAATTTGAACAAATATGATAGAATTACGCTGCGTCCTTATATTAATCATAATATAACAAGACCTATTCGGGTCTCTGATTGCCCTATCCAAGAAGTTTAGTAGTGCATTTTACTCGACATTTCATGCGCTTTAAGATGCCACCTAGCTCAATACGCTATCTGAAATAGGGGCGACGTAAATTGAAAAATGTGATAAAGTGACGCTAAATTCTTATATTAAGAATAATATAAAATGATCTAATCGGGTCTCCGATTGCCCTATACTAGAAATTTAGTAGTGCATTTTACTCAACATTTCATGCCCATTATCGTACCGCTTAGACCAATACGCTATCTGAAATAGGGGCGACGTAAATTGAAAAATGCGATAAAATGACGCTAAATTCTTATATTAAGAATAATATAAAATGATCCAATCGGGTCTCCGATTGCCCTATCCTACAAGTTTAGTATTGCATTTTACTCGTCATTTCATGCGCTTTAAGGTGCAGCCTATCCCAATACGCGATCTGAAATAGGAGCGACGTAAATTGAACAAATGTGATAGAATTTCGCTGAATTCTTACATTAACCATAATATAAAATGATCTAATCGGGTCTGTGATTGCCCTATCATAGTTTAATAGTGCATTTTACTTGTCATTTCATGCGCTTTAAGGTGCCGCTTAGCCCAATACGCTAATTGAAATAGGAGCGACGTAAATTGAAGAAATGTGATAGAATTACGCTGAATTCTTATATTAACCATAATATAAGATGACCTAATCGGGTCTCTGATCGCCCTATCATAGGAGTTTAGTAGTGCATTTTACTCGTCATTTCATGCGCTTTAAGGTGCCGTCTAGCCCAATCAGCTATCTCAAATTGGAGATACGTAAATTGAACAAATGTGAGAGAAATACGCATAATTCTTATATTAACCATAATATAAAATGATCTAATCGGGTCTCTGATTGCCCTATCATGGAAGTTCAATAGTGCATTTTACTCGTCATTTCATGCGCTTTAAGGTGCCGCTTAGCCCGATACGCTATTTGAAATAGGAGCAACGTAAATTGAACAAACGTGATAGAATTTCGCTGAATTCTTATATTAACCATAATATAAAATGATCTAATCGGGTCTCTGATTGCCCTATCATAGAATGTTAGTAGTGCATTTTACTCGTCATTCGACGCGCTTTAAGATGCCGCCTAGCACAATACGCTATCTGAAATAGGAGCGACGTAAATTGAACAAATGTGATAGAATTACGCTGCATCCTTATATTAACCATAATATAAAATGACATAATGGTGTCTCTGATTACCGTATCACTGAAGTTTAGTAGTGCATTTTAATCGGCATTTCATGCCCTTTAAGATGCCACCTAGCCTAATACGCTATCCGAAATGGGGGCGACGTAGATTGAACAAATCTGATAAAATTACGCCGCATTCTTAAATTAACAATAATATAAAATGATCTAATCGTGTCTCCGATTGCCCTATCATAGAAGTTTAATAGTGCATTTTACTCGACATTTCATGCGCTTTAAGATGCCACCTAGCCCAATACGCTCTCTGAAATTGGAGCTACGTGAATTGAACAAATGTGATAGAATTACGCTGAATTCATATATTAATCATAATATAAGATGACCTAATCGGGTCTCTGATTGCCCTATCCTCGAAGTTTAGTGGTGCATTTTACTCGACATTTCATGCGCTTTAAGATGCCACCTCGCCCAGTACGCTATCTGAAATAGGAGCGTCGTAAATTGAACAAATGTGATAGAATTACGCTGAATTCTTATATTAATCATAATTTAAAATGATCTAATCTGGTCTCTGATGGCCCTATCATATTAGTTTAATAGTGCATTTTACTCGGCATTTCATGCGCTTTATGATGCAACCTAGCCCAATTCACTATCTGAAATAGGAGCGTCGTAAATTGAACAAGTGTGATAAAATTACGCCGAATTCTTACATTAACAATAATATAAAATGATCTAATCGTGTCTCCGATTGCTCTATCATAGAAGTTTAATAGTGCATTATACTCGCCATTTCATGCGCTTTAAATTGACGCATAGCCCAGTACGCTATCTGAAATAGGAGCGACGTAAATTGAACAAATGTGATAGAATTATGCAGAATTCTTATATTAACCATAATATAATATGATCTATTCGGGTGACTGATTGCTCTATCATAGAAGGATTGTAGTGTATTTTACTCCACATTCCATGCGCTTTACGATGCCGCCTAGCCCAATATACTATCTGAAATAGGAGCGTCGTAAGTTGAACAAATGTGATAGAATTACGCAGAATTCTTATATTAACCATAACATGAAATGATCTAATCAGGCCTCTGTTTGCCCTACCCTAGAAGTTTAATAGTGCATTTTACTCGACATTTCATGCGCTTTAAGATGCCACCTAGCCCAATACGCTATCTGAAATAGGGGCGACGTAAGTTGAACAAATGTGATAAAATTTCGCGGAATTCTTATATTAACCATAATATAAGAAGACCTAATCGAGTCTCTAAATGCCCAATCCGAGAAGTTTAGTAGTGCATTTTACTTGACATTTCATGCGCTTTCAGATGCCGCCTGGTCCAATAAGCTATCTGAAATAGGAGCTACGTAAATAGAACAAACGTGATAGAATTACGCTGAGTTCTTATATTAACCATAATATAAGATGACCTAATCGGGTTTCTGATTGCCCTATCCGAGAAGTTTAGCAGTGCATTTTACTCGACATTTCATGCGCTTTAAGATGCCGCCTAGTCCAATACGCTATCCGAAATTGGAGCGACGTAAATTGAACAAACGTGATAGAATTACGCAGAATTCTTATATTTACCATAATATAATACGATCTATTCGGGTCTGTGATTGCCCTATCATAGAAGTTTAATAGTGCATTTTATTCGTCATTTCATGCGCTTTAAGATTCCGCCTATCCCAATACGCTATCTGAAATTGTAGCTACGTAAATTAAACAAACTTGATAGAATTACGCAGAATTCTTATATTAACCATAATATAATACGATCTATTCGGGTCTCTGATTGCCCTATCATAGAAGTTTAGCAGTGCATTTTACTCGACATTTCGTGCGCTTTAAGATGCCGCTTAGCCCAATACGCTACCTGAAGTAGGAGCGACGCAAATTGAACAAACGTGATAGAATTACGCAGAATTATTATATTAACCATAATATAATATGATCTATTCGGGTCTCTGATTGCCCTATCATAGAAGTTAAATAGTGCATTATACTCGTCATTTCATGCGCATTATGTTGCCGCCTAGCCCAATACGCCATCTGAAATAGGAGCGACATAAATTGAACAAATGTGATAAAATTACGTTGAATTCTTATATTTACCATAATATAAAATGATCTAATCGGGTCTCTGATTGCCCTATCATAGAAGTTTAATAGTGCATTTTACTCGTCATTTCATGCGCTTTAAGGTACCGCTTAGCCCAATACGCTATCTGAAATAGGAGCGACGTAAATTGATCAAATGTGATAAAATTACGCTGAATTCTTATATTAACAATAATATAAAATGATCTAATCGGGTCTCTGATTGCCCTATCAAAGAAGTTTAGTAGTGCATTATACTCGTTAGTTCATGCGCTTTAAGATGCCGCCTATCCCAATACGCTATCTGAAATAGGGGCGACGTAAATTGAACAAATGTGATAAAATTAAGCTGAATTCTTATATTAACCATAATATAAAATGATCTAATCGGGTCTCTGATTGCCCTATCATAGAAGTTTAATAGTTCATTTCACTCGACATTCGACGCGCTTTAGGATGCCGCCTAGCCCAATACGCTATCTGAAATAGGAGCGACGTAAATTGAACAAATGTGATAGAATTACGCTGAATTCTAATATTAACCGTAATATAAAATGATCTAATCGGGTCTCTATTTGCCTTACCCTAGAAGTTTAGTAGTGCATTTTACTCGCCATTTCCTGCGCTTTGAGCTGCCGCGTAGCACGATACGCTATCTGAAATAGGAGCGACGTAAGTTGAACAAATGTGATAGAATTACGCTGCATTCTTATGCTAACCGTAATATAAAAAGATATAATCGGGTCTCCGTTTGCCTTATCCTAGAAGTTTAATAGCGCATTTTGCTCGCTATTCCATGCGCTTTGAGATGCTTCTTAGCACAATACGTTATCCGAAATTGGAGCTACGTAAATTGAACAGACGTGATAGAATTACGCAGAATTCTTATATTAACCATAATATAATACGATGTATTCGGGTCTCTGATTGCCCTATCATAGAAGTTTAATAGTGCATTTTACTCGTCATTTCATGCGCTTTAAGGTGCCGCCTAGCCCAATACGCTACCTGAAATGGGAGCGGCATAAATTGATCAAATGTTATAAAATTACGTTGAATTCTTATATTAACAGTAATACAAAATGATCTAATCGGGTCCCTGATTGCCCTGTCACAGAAGTTCAGCAGTGCATTTTACTCGACGTTTCATGCGCTTTAAGGTGCCGTCTAGCCCAATGCGCTATCTGAAATGGGAGCGACGTAAATTGAACAAATGTGATAGAATTACGCAGAATTCTTATATTAACCATAATTTAAAATGACATAATCGTATCTCTGATTGCCCTATCCGAGAAGTTTAGTAGTGCATTTTACTCGTCATTTCATGCGCTTTAAGATGCCGAATCGCCCAATACGCTATCTGAAATAGGAGCGACGTAAATTGAACAAATGTGATAAAATTACGCTGAATTCTTATATTAACCATAATATAAACTGATCTAATCGGGTCTCTGTTTGCCCTACCCTAGATGTTTAATAGTGCATTTTACTCGACATTTCATGCGCTTTAAGATGCCACCTAGTCCAAAACGCTATCTGAAATTGGAGCTACGTAAATTGAATAAATGTGATAGAATTACGCAGAATTCATATATTAACCATAATATAATACGATGTATTCGGGTCTCTGATTGCCCTATCATAGATGTTTAATAGTGCATTTTATTCGTCATTTCATGCGCTTTAAGGTGCCGCCTAGCCCAACACGCTATCTGAAGTTGGAGCGATGTAAATTGAACAAATGTGATAGAATTTTGCTGAATTCTAATATTAACCATAATATAATATGATCTATTCGGGTCTCTGATTGCCCTATCATAGAAGTTTAATAGTGCATTTCACTCGTCATTTCATGCGCTTTAAGGTGCCGCCTAGCCCAGTACGCTATCTGAAATATGGGCGACGTAAATTGAACAAATGTGATAAAATTACGTTGAATTCTTATATTAACAATAATATAAAATGATCTAATCGGGTCTCTGATTGCCGTGTCCGAGAAGGATAGTAGTGCATTTTATTCGCCACTTCATGTGCCTTAAGATGCCGCCTAGCTCAATACGATATCTGGTGTAGGAGCGACATGAATTGGACAAATGTGATATGGTTACGATGAATTCTTAAATCAACAATAATATAAGATGATCTAATCGGCTCTCCGGTTGCCCTACCCTAGATGTTTAATAGTGATTTTTACTCGACATTTCATGCGCTTTAAGATGCCACCTAGCTCAATACGATATCTGAAATGGGAGCTACGTAAATTCAACAAATGTGATTGAATTACGCAGAATTCTTATATTAACCATAACATAATACGATCTATTCGTGTCTCTGATTGCCCTATCATAGAAGTTCAATAGCGCATTTTACTCGTCATTTCTTGCGCTTTAAGGTGCCGCCTAGCCCAATACGCTATCTGAAATAGGAGCGACGTAAATTGAACAAATCTGATAAAATTTCGCTGGATTCTTATATTAACCATAATATATAATGATCTAATCGGGTCTCTGATTGCCCTATCGTAGAAGGTTAGCAGGGCATTTTACTCGTCATTCCACGCGCCTTAAGATGCCGCCTAGCCCATTACGCTATCTGAAATAGGAGCGACGTAAATTGAACAAATGTGATAGAATTTCGCTGAATTCTTATAATAACCTTAATATAAAACGATCTATTCGGGTCTCTGATTGCCCTATCATAGAAGGTTAGTAGTGCATTTTACTCGCCATTCCACGCGCTTTAAGATGCCACCTAGCCCAATAAACTATCTGAAATAGGAGCGTCGTAAATTGAACAAATGTGATACAATTACCCAGAATTCTTATATTAACCATAATATAAAATGATCTAATCGGGTCTCCGTTTGCCCTACCCTAGAAGTGTAACAGTGCATTTTACTCGTCATTTCATGCGCTTTAAGGTGCCGCCTAGCCCAATACGCTATCTGAAATAGGAGCGACGTCAATTGAACAAATGTGATAGAATTACACTGAATTCTTATATTAACCATAATATTGCGTGATCTGATCGGGTCTCTGATTGCCCTATCATAGAAGTGTAACAGTGCATTTTACTCGTCATTTCATGCGCTTTAAGATGCCGCTTAGCCCTATACGCTATCTAATATAGGAGCGACGTAAATTGAACAAATGTGATAAAACTACGTTGAATTCTTATATTAACAATAATATAAAATGATCTATTTGGGTCTTTGATTGCCCTATCAAAGAAGTTTAATAGTGCATTTTACTCGACATTTCATGCGCTTTAAGATGCCGCCTCGTCCAATATACTATCTGAAATAAGAGCGTCGTAAATTGAACAAATGTGATAGAATTACGCAGAATTCTTATATTAACACTAATATAATATGATATATTCGGGTCTCCGATTGCCCTATCACAGAAGTTTAATAGTGCAGTTTACTCGTCATTTCAAGCGCTTTATGGTGCCGCTTAGCCCAATAGGCTATCTGAAACCGGAGCGACGTAAATGGAACAAATGTGATAGAATTTCGCTGAATTCTTATATTAACCATAATATTGCGTGATCTGATCGGGTCTCTGATTGCCCTATCATAGAAGTTTAATAGTGCATTTTACTCGTCAGTTCATGCGCTTTAAGATGCCGCCTATCCCAATACGCTATCTGAAATAGGAGCGACGTAAATTGAACAAATGTGATAGAATTACGCTGAATTCTTATATTAATCATAATATAAGATGACCTAATCGGGTCTCTGATTGCCATACCCTAGAACTTTAACAGTGCATTTTACTCGACATTTCATGCGCTTTAAGATGCCACCTCGCCCAGTACGCTATCTGAAATAGGAGCGTCGTAAATTGAACAAATGTGATAAAATTACGCAGAATTCTTATATTAATCATAATTTAAAATGATCTAATCTGGTCTCTGATGGTCCTATCATATAAGTTTAATAGTGCATTTTACTCGACATTTCATGCGCTTTAAGTTACCACCTAGCCCAATACGCTATCTGAAATTGTAGCTACGTAAATTGAACAAACGTGATAGAATTACGCAGAATTCTTAGATTAACCATAATATAGAATGATCTATTCTGGTCTCTGATTGCCCCATCCGAAAAGTTTAGTAGTGCATTTTACTTGACATTTCATGCGCTTTCAGATGCCTCCTAAGCCAATAAGCTATCTGAAATTGGAGCTACGTAAATTGAACAAACGTGATAGAATTACGCAGAATTCTTAGATTAACCATAATATAGAATGATCTAATCGGGTCTTTGATTGCCCAATCATAGAAGGTTAGTAGTGCATTTTACTCGTCATTCTACGCTCTTTATGATGCCGCCTAGCCCAATACGCTATCTGAAATAGGAGCGACGTAAATTGAACAAATGTGATAGAATTTCGCTCAATTCTTAAATGAACCATAGTATAAAATGATGTAATCGGGTCTCTGTTTGCCCTACCCCAGAAGTTTAATAGTGCATTTTGCTAGACATTTCATGCGCTTTAGGGTGCCACCTAGCCCAATACGCTATCTGAAATAGGGGCGACGTAAATTGAACAAATCTGATAAAATTACGCTTTATTCTTATATTAACAATAATATGAAATGATATAATCGGGTCTCTGATTGCCCTATCATAGAAGTTTAATGGTGCATTTTACTCGTCATTTCATGCGCTTTAAGGTGCCGTTTAGCCCAATACGCTATCTGAAATAGGCGCAACGTAAATTGAACAAATGTGATAGAACTACGCATAATTCTTATATTAACCATAATTTAAATGATCTAATCGGGTCACTGATTGCCCTATCCGAGAAGTTTAGTAGTGCATTTTACTCGACATTTCATGCCCTTTAAGATTCAGCTCAGCCCAATACGCTATCTGAAATAGGAGCGACGTAAATTGAGTAAATGTGGTTCAATTACGCTGAATTCTTATATTAACAAGAATATAGAATGATCTAATCGGGTCTCTGATTGCCCTATCATAGAAGTTTAACTGTGCATTTGACTCGTCATTTCATGCGCTTTACGGTACCGCTTAGCCCAATACGCTATCTGGAGTAGGAGCGACGTAAATTGAACAAATGTGATAGAATCACGCAGAATTCTTATATTAACCATAATATAATATGATCTATTCGGGTCTCAGATTGCCCTATCATAGAAGTATAATACTGCATTTTACTCGTCATTTCATGCGCTCTAAGGTGTCGCCTATCTCAATACACTATCTGAAATTGGAGATACGTAAAGTGGACAAATGTGATAGAGTTACGACGAATTCTTATATTAACCATAATATAAAATGATCTAATCGGGTCTCTGATTGCCATATCATAGAAGGTTAGTAGAGCATTTTACTCGTCATTTCATGCGCTTTAACGTCCCGCCCAGCCCACTCCGCTATCTGATATTGGAGCTACCTAAATTCAACAAATGTGATAGAATTACGCAGAATTCTTATATTAACCATAATATAAAATGATATAATGGGGTCTCTAATTAACCTATCATAAAAGTTTAGTAGTGCATTTTAATCGACATTTCATGCCCTTTAAGATTCTGCTTAGCACGATACGCTATCTGAAATAGGAGCCACGTAAATTGAACAAATGTGATAGAATTTCGATGAATTCTTACATTATCAATAATATAAAATTACCTAATCGGGTCTCTGATTGCCCTATCAAAAAAGTTCAGTAGTTCATTTTACTCGTCATTTCATGCGCTTTAAGGTACCGTCTAGCCCAATCCGCTACCTGAAATTGGAGCTGCGTAAATTGAACAAATGTGATAGACTTACGCAGAATTCTTATATTAACCATAATTTAAAATGATCTAATCGGGTCTCTGATTGCCCTATCATAGATGTTTAATAGTTCATTTTACTCGTCATTTCATGCGCTTGAAGGTGCCGTACAGCCCAATCCGCTATCTGAAATAGGAGCGACGTAAATTGAAAAAATGTGATAGAATTAGGTTGAATTATTATATTAATCATAATATAAGATGACCTAATCGGGTCTCTGATTGCCCTATCCTAGAAGTTTTGTAGTGCATTTTACTCGGCATTTCATGCGCTTAAGATGCCACCCAGCCCAGTACGCTATCTGAAATAGGAGCGACGTAAATTGAACAAATGTGATACAAGTACGCAGAATTCTTATATTATACATAATATAAAATGATCTAATTGGGTCTTTATTCGACCTACCCTAGAAGTTTAATAGTGCATTTTACTCGGCACTTCATGCGCTTTGAGATGCCGCTTAGCCCAATACGCTATCTGATAAAGGGGCGACGTAAATTGAACAAATGTGATAAAATTACGCTGAATTCCTATATTAACAATAATATAAAATGATCTAATCGGGACTCCGATTGCCCTATCATAGAAGTTTAATAGTGCATTTTACTCGTCATTTCATGCGCCTTAAGGTGCCGCTTAACCCAATGTGCTTCCTGAAAAAGGAGCGACGTAAATTGAACAAATGTGATAAAATTACGCAGAATTCTTATATTAACCATAATTTAAAATGATCTACTCGGGTCACTGATTGCCCAATCAAAGAAGCTTAGTAGTGCATTTTACTCGTCATTTCATGCGCTTTAAGGTGCCGCTTAGCCCAATACACTATCTGAAATAGGAGCGACGTACATTGATCAAATATGATAGAATTTCGCTGAATTGTTATATTAACAATAATATAAAATGATCTAATCGGGTCTCTGATTGATCTATCATAGAAGTTTAGTAGTACATTTTACTCGGCATTTCATGCGCTTTAAGGTGCCGCTTAACCCAACACGCGTTCTGAATAAGGAGCGACGTAAATTGAACAAATGTGATAGAATTACGCAGAATACTTATATTAACCATAATATAATACGATCTATTCGGGTCTCTGATTGCCCTTTCATAGAAGTTTAATAGTGCATTTTACTCGACATTTCGTGCGCTTTAAGGTGCCGCCTAGCCCAATACGCTATCTGAAATTGGAGCTACGTAAATTGAACAAACGTGATGGAATTACGCAGAATTCTTATATTAACCATAATATAAGACGTTCTAATCGGGTCTCTGATTGCCCTATCCTAGAAGTTTAGTAGTGCATTTTACTCGACATTTAGTGCGCTTTAAGATGCCGCCTAGCTCAATACGCTATCTGAAATTGGAGCTACGTAAATTGAACAAACGTGATAGAATTACGCAGAATTCTTAAATAAACCATAATAAAATACGATCTATTCGGGTCTCTGATTGCCTTATCATAGAAGCTCAACAGTGCATTTTACTCGTCATTTCATGCGCTTTAAGGTGCCGCCTAGCGCAATACGCTATCTGGAATAGGAGCAACATAAATTGAACAAATGTGATAGAATTACGCACAATTCTTATATTAACCATAATAGAGAATGATCTAATCGGGTCTTTGATTGCCCTAGCATAGAAGGTTATCAGTGCATTTTACTCGTCATTCTACGCTGTTTAAGGTGCCGCCAAGCCCAATACGCTATCTGAAATAGGAGCGACATAAATTGAACAAACGTGATAGAATTACGCAGAATACTTATATTAACCATAATATAATACGATATATACGGTTCTCTGATTCACCTATCATAGAAGTTTAATAGTGCATTCTACTCGTCATTTCATGCGCTTTAAGGTGCCGCTTAGCCCAATACGCTATCTGAAATAGGAGCGACGTAAATGGAACAAATGCGATAGAATTTCTCTGAATTCTTTAATTAACCATAATATGAAATGATCTAATCGGGTCTCTGTTTGCCCTACCCTAGAAGTTTAATAGTGCATTTTACTCTACATTTCATGCGCTTTAAGGTGCCGTCTAGCCCAATCCGCTATCTGAAATTGGAGCTGCGTAAATTGAATAAATGTGATAGAGTTACGCAGAATTCTTATATAAACCATAATATAAAATGATCACATCGGGTCTCTGATTGCCCTATAAAAGAAGTTTAGTACTGCATTTTACTCGCCATTCCATGCGGTTTTAGGTGCCGCTTTGCCCTATACGCTATCTGAAATAGGAGCGACGTAAATTGAACAAATGTGATAGAATTACGCAGAATTCTTATATTAACCATAACACAAAATGATCTCATCGGGTCTCTGATTGCCCTATCATAGAAGTTTAATAGTGCATTTTACTCGACATTTCATGCGCTTTAAGATGCCGCCTCGCCCAATACGCTATCTGAAATAGGAGCGACGTAAATTGAACAAATGTGATAGAATTACGCAGGAATTCTTATATTAACCATAATTTAAGATGATCTGATCGGGTCTCTGATTGCCCTATCACAGAAGTTCAGTAGTGCATTTTACTCGACATTTCGTGCGCTTTAAGGTGCCGTCTAGCCCAAACCGCTATCTGAAATTGGAGCTGCGTAAATTGAATAAATGTGATAGAGTTACGCAGAATTCTTATATTAACCATAATACAAAATGATCTCATCGGGTCTCTGATTGCCCTATCATTGAAGGTTAATAGTGCATTTTACTCGACATTTCATGCGCTTTAAGATGCCGCCTAGCCCAATACGCTATCTGAAATAGGAGCGACGTAAATTGAACAGACGTGATAGAATTACGCAGAATTCTTACATTAAACATAATTTAAGATGATCTAATCGGGTCTCTGATTGCCCTATTACAGAAGTTTAGTAGTGCATTTTACTCGACATTTCATGCGCTTTAAGGTGCCGTATAGCCCAATCCGCTATCTGAAATTGGAGCTGCGTAAATTGAATAAATGTGATAGAGTTACGCAGAATTCTTATATTAACCATAATACAAAATGATCTCATCGGGTCTCTGATTGCCCTATCATAGAAGTTTAATAGTGCATTTTACTCGACATTTCATGCGCTTTAAGATGCCACATAGTCCAAAACGCTATCTGAAATTGGGGCTACGTAAATTGAACAGACGTGATAGAATTACGCAGAATTCTTATATTAACCATAATATAATACGATGTATTCGGGTCTCTGATTGCCCTATCATAGAAGTTTAATAGTGCATTTTACTCGTCATTTCATGCGCTTTAAGGTGCCGCCTAGCCCAATACGCTATCTGATATGGGAGCGGCATAAATTGATCAAATGTGATAAAATTACGTTGAATTCTTATATTAACAATAATACAAAATGATCTAATCGGGTCCCTGATTGCCCTGTCACAGAAGTTCAGCAGTGCATTTTACTCGACGTTTCATGCGCTTTAAGGTGCCGTCTAGCCCAATGCGCTATTTGAAATGGGAGCGACGTAAATTGAACAAATGTGATAGAATTACGCAGAATTCTTATATTAACCATAATTTAAAATGACCTAATCGTATCTCTGATTGCTCTATCCGGGAAGTTTAGCAGTGCATTTTACTCGTCATTTCATGCGCTTTAAGATGCCGAATCGCCCAATACGCTAACTGAAATAGGAGCTGCGTAAATTGAATAAATGTGATAGAGTTACGCAGAATTCTTATATTAACCATAATATAAAATGATCTAATCGGGTCTCTGTTTGCCCTATCATAGAAGTTTAATAGTGGATTTTACTCGTCACATCATGCGCTTTAAGGTGCCGCCTAGCCCAATACGCTATGTGAAATAGGAGCGACGTAAATTGAACAAATGTGATAGAATTTTGCTGAATTCTTATATTGACCATAATATAATATGATCTATTCGGGTCTCTGATTGTCCTATCATAGAAGTTTAATAGTGCATTTCACTCGTCATTTCATGCGCTTTAAGGTGCCGTCTAGCCCAATGCGCTATCTGAAATGGGAGCGACGTAAATTGAACAAATGTGATAGAATTACGCAGAATTCTTATATTAACCATAATATAAAATGATCTAATGGGGTCTCTAATTAACCTATCATAAAAGTTTAGTAGTGCATTTTAATCGACATTTCATGCCCTTTAAGATTCTGCTTAGCCCGATACGCTATCTGAAATAGGAGCGACGTAAATTGAACAAATGTGATAGAATTTCGATGAATTCTTACATTATCAATAATATAAAATTACCTAATCGGGTCTCTGATTGCCCTATCAAAAAAGTTCAGTAGTGCATTTTACTCGTCATTTCATGCGCTTTAAGGTACCGCTTAGCCCAATACGCTATCTGAAATTGGAGCTGCATAAATTGAATAAATGTGATAGAGTTACGCAGAATTCTTATATTAACCATAACATAAAATGATCTATTCGGGCCTCTGATTGCCGTATCAAAGAAGTTTAGAAGTGCATTTTACTCGTCATTTAATGCGCTTTAAGGTGCCGCTTAGCCCAAACCGCTATCTGAAATTGGAGCTGCGTAAATTGAATAAATGTGATAGAGTTACGCAGAATTCTTATATTAACCATAATACGAAATGATCTCATCGGGTCTCTGATTGCCCTATCATAGAAGTTTAATAGTGCATTTTACTCGACATTTCATGCGCTTTAAGATGCCGCCTAGCCCAATACGCTATCTCAAATAGGAGCGACGTAAATTGAGCAGACGTGATAGAATTACGCAGAATTCTTATATTAATCATAATTTAAGATGATCTAATCGGGTCTCTGATTGCCCTATAATAGAAGTTTAATAGTGCATTGTACTCGTCATTTCATGAGCTTTATGGTGCCGCCTAGCCCAATACGGTATCTGTAATTCGAGCTACGTAAATTGAACAAGTGTGATAGTGTTTCACTGAATTCTTAAATTAACCATAATATGAAACGATCAAATCGGGTCTCCGTTTGCCCCACCCTACAAGTTTAATAGTGCATTTTACTCGACATTTCATGCGCTTTAAGATGCCGCGTAGCCCAATACGCTATCTGATAAAGGGGCGACGTAAATTGAACAAATGTGATAAAATTACGCTGAATTCTCATATTAACCATAATATAAAATGATCTAATCGGGACTCTGATTGCCCTATCATAGAAGGTTAGTAGTGCATTTTACTCCTCATTCCACGCGCTTTAAGATGCCGCCTAGCCCAACACGCTGTCTGAAATTGGAGCTACGTAAATTGAACAAATGTGATGGAATTACGGTGCATCCTTATATTAATCATAATATAAGATGACGTAATCGGGTCTCTGTTTGCCCTACCCTAGAAGTTTAATAGTGCATTTTACTCGACATTTCATGCGCTTTGAGATGCCACCTAGCCTAATACGCTGTCTGAAATAGGGGCGATGTAAATTGATCAAATGTGATAAAATTACGCTGCATCCTTATATTAATCATAATACAAGATGACCTGATCGGGTCTCGGATTGCCCTATCCTAGAAGTTTAGTATTGCATTTTACTCGTCATTTCATGCGCTTTAAGGTGCAGCCTATCCCAATACGCGATCTGAAATTAGAGCTACGTAAATTAAACAAATGTGATAGAGTTACGACGAATTCTTAAATTAACCATAATATACAACGATCTAATCGGGTCTCTGATTGCCCCATCCTAGAAGTTTAGTAGTGCACTTTACTCGACATTTCATGCGCTTTAAGATGCCGCTTAGACGAATACGCCATCTGAAGCAGGAGCGACGTAAATTGAACAAATGTGATAGAATTATGCAGAATTCATATATTAACCATGATATAATATGATCTATTCGGGTCTCTGATTGCCCTATCAAAGAAGTTTAGTAGTGCATTATAATCGTTATTCCATGCGCTTTAAGGTGCCGCCTATCCCAATACGCTATCTCACATAGGGGCGACGTAAATTGAACTTATGTGATAAAATTAAGCTGAATTCTTATATTAACCATAATATAAAATGATCTAATCGGGTCTCTGAGTGCCCTATCATAGAAGGTTAGTAGTGCATTTTACTCCTCATTCCACGCGCTTTAAGATGCCGCCTAGCCCAATACGCTCTCTGAAATAGGCGCGACGTAAATTGAACAAATGTGATAGAATTACGCTGCATCCTTATATTAAAAATAATATAAAATGACATAATGGTGTCTCTGATTACCGTATCACTGAAGTTTAGTAGAGCATTTGACTCGTCATTTCATGCGCTTTGAGGTGCCGCTTAGCCCAGTACGCCATATGAAATAGGAGCGACGTAAATTGAACAAATGTGATAGAATTACGCTGCGTCCTTATATTAATCATAATATAACAAGACCTATTCGGGTCTCTGATTGCCCTATCCAAGAAGTTTAGTAGTGCATTTTACTCGACATTTCATGCGCTTTAAAATGCCACCTAGCCCAATACGCTATCTGAAATAGGGGCGACGTAAATTGAAAAATGTGATAAAGTGACGCTAAATTCTGATATTAAGAATAATATAAAATGATCTAATCGGGTCTCCGATTGCCCTATACTAGAAGTTTTGTAGTGCATTTTACTCAACATTTCATGCCCATTATCATACCGCTTAGACCAATACGCTATCTGAAATAGGGGCGACGTAAATTGAAAAATGCGATAAAATTACGCTAAATTCTTATATTAAGAATAATATAAAATGATCCAATCGGGTCTCCGATTGCCCTATCCTAGAAGTTTAGTATTGCATTTTACTCGTCATTTCATGCGCTTTAAGGTGCAGCCTATCCCAATACGCGATCTGAAATTAGAGCTACGTAAATTAAACAAATGTGATAAAATTACGCTGAATTTTTTATATTAACAATAATAAAAAAGGTTTTTAATCGGGTCTCTGATTGCCCTATCCTGGAACTTTAGTAGTGCATTTTACTCGAAATTTCATGCGCTTTAAGATGCCGCTTAGCTCAATACGCTAGCTGAAATACGGGCGACGTAAATTGAACAAATGTGATAAAATTACGTGGAATTCTTATATTAACCATAACATAGAATGATCTAATCGGGTCTCTGATTGCCCTATCACAGAAGTTTAATAGTGCATTTTACTCGCCATTCCACGCGCTTTAAGATGCCGCTTAGCCCAATACGGTATCTGAAATAGGAGCGACGTAAATTGAACAAATGTGATAGAATTACGCTGAATTCTTATATTAACCGTAATATAAAGTGACCTAATCGGGTCTCTATTTGCCTTACCGTAGAAGTTTAGTAGTGCATTTTACTCGCCATTTCATGCGCTTTGAGCTGCCGCGTAGCACGATACGCTATCTGAAATAGGAGCGACGTAAGTTGAACAAATGTGATAGAATTACGCTGCATTCTTATGCTAACCGTAATATAAAAAGATATAATCGGGTCTCCGTTTGCCTTATCCTAGAAGTTTAATAGTGCATTTTGCTCGCTATTCCATGCGCTTTGAGATGCTTCTTAGCACAATACGTTATCCGAAATAGGAGCGACGTAAATTGAACAAATGTGATAGAATTACGCAGAATTCTTGTATTAACCATAATTTAAAATGATCTAATCGGGTCTCTGATTGCCCTATCATAGAAGTTGAATAGTGGATTGTTCTCGTCATTTCATGCGCTTTATGTTGCCGCCTAGCCCAATACGCTATCTGAAATTGGAGCTACGTAAATTGAACAAGTGTGATAGAGTTTCGCTGAATTGTTAAATTATCCATAATATAAAATGATCTAATATGTTCTCTGTTTGACCTACCATAGAATTTTAATAGTGCACTGTACTCGACATTTCATGCGCTTTATGATGCAACCTAGCTCAATACGCTATCTGAAATAGGAGCGACGTAAATTGAACAGATGTGATAAAATTACGCTGCATTCTTATATTAACCATAATATAAAATGATCTAATCGGGTCTCTGATTGCCCTATCATAGAACCTTAGTATTGCATTCTGCTCGACATTTCATGCTCTTTAAGATGCCGCTTGGACCAATACGCTATCTGAAATGCGAGAGACGTAAATTGAACAATTGTGATAGAATTACGCTGCATTCTTATAATAACCATAATACCAAATGACCTAATCGGGTCACGGATTATCCTATCCAAGAAGTTCAGTAGCGCATTTTACTCGTCATTGCATACGCTTTAAGGTGCCGCCTAGACCAATACGCAATCTGAAATTGGAGCTACGTAAATCGAACAAATGTGATAGAGTTTCGCTGAATTCTTAAATTAACCATAATATGAGTTGATATAATTGGGTCTCTGATTATCGCATCCTAGAAGTTTAGTAGTGCATTTTACTCGACATCTCATGCGCTTTAAGATGCAGCCAAGCCCAATACACTATCTGAAATAGGAGCGTCGTAAATTGAACAAGTGTGATAAAATTACGCCGTATTCTTATATTAACAATAATAAAAAATGATCTAATCGTGTCTCCGATTGCTCTATCATAGAAGGTTAGTAGTGCATTTTACTCGTCATTCTACGCTCTTTATGATGCCGCCTAGCCCAATACGCTATCTGAAATAGGAGCGACGTAAATTGAACAAATGTTATAGAATTTCGCTCAATTCTTAAATGAACCATAATATAAAATGATGTAATCGGGTCTCTGTTTGCCCTACCCCAGAAGTTTAATAGTGCATTTTGCAAGACATTTCATGCGCTTTAGGATGCCACCTAGCCCAATACGCTATCTGAAATAGGGGCGACGTAAATTGCACAAATGTGATAAAATTTCGCTGAATTCTTATATTAACCATAATATAAGATGACCTAATCGGGTCTGTGATTGCCTTATCCTAGAAGTTTTGTAGTGCATTTTACTCGACATTTCATGCGCTTTAAGATGCCATCTAGCCCAACACGCTATCTGAAATTGGAGGTACGTGAATTGAACAAACGTGATTGAATTACGCAGAATTCTTATATTAATCAAAACATAAGATGACCTTATCGGGTCTCTGATTGCCCTATCATAGATGTTTAATAATGCATTTTACTCGTCATTTCATGCGCGTTAAGGTGCCGCCTAGCCCAATTCGCTATCTGAAATAGGAGCGACGTAAATTGAAAAAATGTGATAGAATTAGGCTGAATTCTTATATTAATCATAATATAAGATGACCTAATCGGGTCTGTGATTGCCTTATCCTAGAAGTTTTGTAGTGCATTTTACTCGACATTTCAGGCGCTTTAAGATGCCATCTAGCCCAACACGCTATCTGAAATAGGGGCGACGTAAATTGAACAAATGTGATAAAATTACGCTGCATTCTTATATTAACAATAATATGAAATGATATAATCGGGTCTCTGATTGCCCTATCATAGAAGTTTAATGGTGCAGTTTACTCGTCATTTCATGCGCTTTAAGGTGCCGTTTAGCCCAATACGCTATCTGAAATAGGCGCAACGTAAATTGAACAAATGCGATAGAACTACGCATAATTCTTATATTAACCATAATTTAAATGATCTAATCGGGTCACTGATTGCCCTATCCGAGAAGTTTAGTAGTGCATTTTACTCGACATTTCATGCCCTTTAAGATTCATCTCAGCCCAATACGCTATCTGAAATAGGAGCGACGTAAATTGAGTAAATGTGGTTCAATTACGCTGAATTCTTATATTAACAAGAATATAGAATGATCTAATCGGGTCTCTGATTGCCCTATCATAGAAGTTTAATAGTGCATTTTACTCGCCATTTCATGCGCTTTAAGGTGCGGCCTAGCCCAATACGCTATCTGGAATAGGAGCGACGTAAATTGAACAAATGTGATAGAATTACGCAGAATTCTTATATTAACCATAATATAATATGATCTATTTGGGTCTCTGATTGCCCTATCATAGAAGATTAATAGTGCATTTTACTCGTCATTTCATGCGCTTTAAGGTGCCGCCTAGCCCAATATACTATCTGAAATAGGAGCGTCGTAAATTGAACAAATGTGATAGAATTACGCTGCATTCTTATATTAATCATAATATAAGATGACTTAATCGGGTCTCAGATTGCCCTATCCGAGAAGTTTAGTAGTGCATTTTGCTCGACATTTCATGCGCCTTAAGATGCCGTCTAGCCCAATACGCTATCTGAAATTGGCGCTACATAAATTGACCAAGTGTGATAGAGGTTCGCTAAATTCTTAAATTAACCATAATATAAAATGATCTTATCGGCTCACTGTTTGCCCTACCCTAGAAGTTTAATGGTGCATTTTGCTCATCATTTCATGCGCTTTACAGTGCCGTCTAGCCCAGTCCGCTATCTGAAATTGGAGCTACGTAAATTGAACAAATGTGATAGAATTACGCAGAATTCTTATATTGAACATAATATAAAATGATCTAATCGGGATTCTGTTTGCCCTACCCTAGAAGTTTAATAGCACATTTTACTCGACATTTCATTCGCTTTAAGGTGCCACCTAGCCCAATACGCTCTCTGAAATATGGGAGACGTAAATTGAACAAATGTGATAGAATTACGCAGAATACTCATATTAACCATAATATAATACGATCTATTCGGGTCTCTGGTTGCCCTGCCATTGAAGTTTAATAGTGCATTTCACTCGACATTTCATGCGCTTTAAGATGCCACCTAGCCCAATACGCTATCTGAAATAGGGGCGACGTAAATTGAACAAATGTGATAAAATTACGTTGAATTCTTATATTAACAATAATATAAAATGATCTAATCGGGTCTCTGGTTGCCCTATCATTGAAGTTTAATAGTGCATTTTACTCGTCATTTCATGCGCTTTAAGGCGCCGCTTAGCCTAATGTGCTATCTGAATTAGGAGCGACGTAAATTGAACAAATGTGATAGAATTTCGCTGAATTCTTATATTAAGCATAATATAAGATGACCTAATCGGGTCTCTGAATGCCCGATCCGAGAAGTTTAGTAGTGCATTTTACTCGACATGTCATGCATTTGAAGATGCCGCCTGGCGCAATACGCTATCTGAAATAGGAGCGTCGTAAATTGAACGAATGTGATAGAATTTCGCTGAATACTTATATTAACCATAATATAAAATGATCTAATCGGTCTCTGTTTGCCCTAGCCTAGAAGTCTAATAGTGCACTTTACTCGTCATTTCATGCGCTATAAGGTGCCACTTAGCCCAATACGCTATCTGAAATAGGAGCGACGTAAATTGAACAAACCTGATAAAATTTCGCTGGATTCTTATATTAACCATAATATATAATGATCTAATCGGGTCTCTGATTGCCCTATCGTAGAAGGTTAGTAGGGCATTTTGATCGTCATTCCACGCGCTTTAAGATGCCGCCTAGCCCATTACGCTATCTGAAATAGGAGCGACGTAAATTGAACAAACGTGATATAATTTCGCTGAATTCTTATAATAACCTTAATATAAAATGATCTATTCGTGTCTCTGATTACCCTATCATAGAAGTTTAACAGTGCATTTTACTCGACATTTCATGCGCTTTAAGATGCCACCGATCCCAATACGCTATCTGAAATAGGAGCGTCGTAAATTGAACAAATGTGATAGAATTACGCAGAATTCTTATATTAATCGTAATATAAGATGACCTAATCGGGTCTCTGATTGCCCTATCCGAGAAGTTTAGCAGTGCATTCTGCTCGATATTTCATGCGCATTAAGATGCCGCCGCGCCCAGTGCGCTATCTGAAATAGGAGCGACGTAAAGTGAAGAAATGTGATAGAATTACGCAGAATTCTTATATTAACCATAATATAAAATGATCTAATCGGGTCTCTGTTTGCCCTATCATTGAAGGTTAGGTGTGCATTTTACTCGTCATTCCACGCTCTTTAAGATACCGCCGAGCCCAATATACTATCTGAAATAAGAGCGACGTAATTTGAACAAATGTGATAGAATTACGCTGAATTCTAATATTAATCATAATATAAGAAGACCTAATCGGGTCTTTGATTGCCCTATCCGAGAAGTTTAGTAGTGCATTTTGCTCGACATGTCATGCGCATTAAGATGTCGCCTCGCCCTATACGCTATCTGAAATAGGAGCGACGTAAATTGACCAAATGTGATAGAATTACGCAGAATTCTTATATTAACCATAATTTAAAATGACCTAATCGGGTCTCTGATTGCCCTATCCGAGAAGTTTAGTAGTGCATTCTGCTCGACATTTCATGCGCTTTAAGATGCCGCCACGCCCAATGCGCTATCTGAAATAGGAGCGACGTAAAGTGAACAAATGTGATAGAATTTTGCAGAATTCTTATATTAACCATAATATAAAATGATCTAATCGGGTCTCTGTTTGTCCTATCATTGAAGGTTAGATGTGCATTTTACTCGTCATTCCACGCTCTTTAAGATGCCGCCTAGCCCAATAAACTATCTGAAATAGGAGCGACGTAATTTGAACAAATGTGATAGAATTACGCTGAATGCTTATATTAATCATAATATAAGAAGACCTAATCGGGTCTGTGATTGCCCTATCCGAGAAGTTTAGTAGTGCATTTTACTCGACATATCATGCGCTTTAAGATGTCGCCTCGCCCTATACGCTATCTGAAATAGGAGCGACGTAAATTGACCAAATGTGATAGAATTACGCAGAATTCTTATATTAATCATAATATAAGGTGACCTAATCGGGTCTCTGATTGCCCTATCCGAGACCTTTAGTAGTGCATTTTATTCGACATTTCATGCGCTTTAAGATGCCGCCTCGACCATACGCTATCTGATATAGGAGCGCCGTAAATTGAACAAATGTGATAGAATTACGCAGAATTCTTATATTAATAGTAATATAAGATGACCTAATCGGGTCTCTGATTGCCCTATCCGAGAAGCTTAGCTGTGCATTTTACTCGTCATTCCACGCGCGTTAAGATGCCGCCTAGCCCAACACGCTATCTGAAAGAGGAGCGACGTAAATTGAACAAATGTGATAGAATTACGCAGAATTCTTATATTAACCATAATATAATATGATCTACTTGGATCTCTGATTGCCCTATCATGGAAGGCTAGTAGTGCATTTCACTCGCTATTCCACGCGCTTTAAGGTGCCGCCTAGCCCAATATACTATCTGAAATAGGAGCGACGTAATTTGAACAAATGTGATAGAATTACGCTGAATTCTTATATTAATCATAATATAAGAAGACCTAATCGGGTCTTTGATTGCCCTATCCGAGAAGTTTAGTAGTGCATTTTGCTCGACATGTCATGCGCTTTAAGATGTCGCCTCGCCCTATACGCTATCTGAAATAGGAGCGACGTAAATTGACCAAATGTGATAGAATTACGCAGAATTCTTATATTAATCATAATATAAGGCGACCTAATCGGGTCTCTGATTGCCCTGTCCGAGAAGTTTAGCACTGCATTTTACTCGTCATTTCATGCGCTTTAAGATGCCGCCTCGCCCAATACGCTATCTGAAATAGGAGCGACGTAAATTGAACAAATGTGATAGAATTACGCAGAATTCTTATATTAACCATAATTTAAAATGACCTAATCGGGTCTCTGATTGCCCTATCATTGAAGGTTAGGTGTGCATTTTACTCGTCATTCCACGCTCTTTAAGATACCGCCTAGCCCAATATACTATCTGAAATAGGAGCGACGTAATTTGAACAAATGTGATAGAATAACGCTGAATTCTTACATTTACCATAATTCAAAATTATCTAATCGGATCATTGATTGCCCTATCACAGAAGTTTAATAGTGCATTTTGGTCGGCATTTCATGCGCTTTAAGGTGCCGCTTATCCCGATACGCTATCTGAAGTTGGAGCGACGTAAATTGAACAAATGTGATAGAATCACGCTGAATTCTTATATTAACCATAATATAAAATGATCTAATCGGGTCTCTGTTTACCCTACCCTCGAAGTTTATCAGTGCATTTTACTCGACATTTCATGCGCTTTAAGATGCCACCTAGCCCAATACGCTATCTGAAATAGGGCGACGTAAATTGAGCAAATGTGATAAAATTTCGCTGAATTCTTATATTAACCATAGTATAAGAAGACCTAATCCGATCTCTGATTGCCTTATCCGAGAAGTTTAGTAGTGCATTTTACTCGCTATTTCATGCGCTTTAAGATGCCGCATAGCCCAATACGGTATCTGAAATTGGAGCTACGTAAATTGTACAAACGTGATAGAATTACGCAGAATTCTTATATTAACCATAATATAAAATGATCTAATCGGGTCTCTGTTTGCCCTATCATTGAAGGTTAGATGTGCATTTTACTCGTCATTCCACGCTCTTTAAGATGCCGCCTAGCCCAATAAACTATCTGAAATAGGAGCGACGTAATTTGAACAAATGTGATAGAATTACGCTGAATGCTTATATTAATCATAATATAAGAAGACCTAATCGGGTCTGTGATTGCCCTATCCGAGAAGTTTAGTAGTGCATTTTACTCGACATTTCATGCGCTTTAAGATGCCGCCTAGTACAATGCGCTATCTGAAATTGGAGCTACATAAATTGAACAAACGTGATAGAATTACGCAGAATTCTTATATTAACCATACTATAATACGATCTATTCGGGTCTCTGATTGCCCTAAAATAGAAGTTTAATAGTGCATTTTACTCGTCATTTCATGCGCTTTATGATGCCGCCTAGCCCAATACGCTGTCTGAAATTGGCGCGACGTAAATTGAACAAATGTGATAGAATTGCGCTGAATTCTTATATTAACCATAATATAAAATGATCTAATTGGGTCTGTGATGGCCGTATCCGAGAAGGATAGTAGTGCATTTTATTCGCCATTTCATGCGCTTCAAGATGCCGTCTAGCTCAATACGATATCTGGAGGAGGAGCGACGTAAATTGACCAAATGTGATAGAATTACCCAGAATTCTTATATTAACCATAATATAATATGATATATTCGGATCTCTGATTGCCCTATCATAGAAGTTTAATAGTGCATTTTACTCGTCATTTCATGCGCTTTAAGGTGCCGCCTAGCCCAATACGCTATCTCAAATAGGAGCGATGTAAATTGGACAAATGTGATAGAATTACGCAGAATTCTTATATTAACCGTAACATAAAATGATCTAATCGGGTCTCTAATTGCCCTATCATAGAAGTATAATAGTGCATTTTACTCGACATTTCATGCGCTTTAAGATGCCGCTTAGCCCAATACGCTATCTGAAACAGGAGCGGCGTAAATTGCACAAATGCGATAGAATTTCGCTGAATTACTATATTAACCATAATATAAGATGACCTATTCGGGTCTCTGATTGCCCTATCATAGAAGTTTAGTAGTACATCTTACTCGACATTTCATGCGCTTTAAGATGCCGCTTAGCCCAATACGCTATCTGAAATAGGAGCGACGTAAATTGAACAAATGTGATACAATTATGCAGAATTCTTATATTAACCATAATATAAAATGATCTAATCGGGTCTCTGATTGCCCTACCCTAGAAGTTTAATAGTGCATTTTACACGCCATTTCATGCGCTTTGAGATGCCGCTTAGCCCAATACGCTATCTGAAATAGAAGCGACGAAAATTGAACAAATGTGATAGAATTGCGCTGGATTCTTATATTAACCATAATATAAAATGACCTAATTGGGTCTCTGATGGCCGTATCCGAGAAGGATAGTAGTGCATTTTATTCGCCATTTCATGCGCTTTAAGAGGCCGTCTAGCTCAATACGATATCTGGTGTAGGAGCGACGTAAATTGACCAAATGTGATAGAATTACCCAGAATTCTTATATTAACCCTAATATAATATGATATATTCGGATCTCTGATTGCCCTATCATAGAAGTTTAATAGTGCATTTTACTCGTCATTTCATGCGCTTTAAGATGCCGCCTAGCCCAATACGCTATCTGAAATAGGAGCGACGTAAATTGAAAAAGTGTGATAGAATTTCGCTGAATTCTTATATTAACCATAATATAATATGATCTATTTGGGTCTCTGATTGCCCTATCGTGGAAGGTTAGTAGTGCATTTTGCTCGACATGTCATGCGCATTAAGATGTCGCCTCGCCCTATACGCTATCTGAAATAGGAGCGACGTAAATTGACCAAATGTGATAGAATTACGCAGAATTCTTATATTAACCATAATTTAAAATGACCTAATCGGGTCTCTGATTGCCCTATCCGAGAAGTTTAGTAGTGCATTCTGCTCGACATTTCATGCGCTTTAAGATGCCGCCACGCCCAATGCGCTATCTGAAATAGGAGCGACGTAAAGTGAACAAATGTGATAGAATTTTGCAGAATTCTTATATTAACCATAATATAAAATGATCTAATCGGGTCTCTGTTTGCCCTATCATTGAAGGTTAGATGTGCATTTTACTCGTCATTCCACGCTCTTTAAGATGCCGCCTAGCCCAATAAACTATCTGAAATAGGAGCGACGTAATTTGAACAAATGTGATAGAATTACGCTGAATGCTTATATTAATCATAATATAAGAAGACCTAATCGGGTCTGTGATTGCCCTATCCGAGAAGTTTAGTAGTGCATTTTACTCGACATATCATGCGCTTTAAGATGTCGCCTCGCCCTATACGCTATCTGAAATAGGAGCGACGTAAATTGACCAAATGTGATAGAATTACGCAGAATTCTTATATTAATCATAATATAAGGTGACCTAATCGGGTCTCTGATTGCCCTATCCGAGACCTTTAGTAGTGCATTTTATTCGACATTTCATGCGCTTTAAGATGCCGCCTCGACCATACGCTATCTGATATAGGAGCGCCGTAAATTGAACAAATGTGATAGAATTACGCAGAATTCTTATATTAATCGTAATATAAGATGACCTAATCGGGTCTCTGATTGCCCTATCCGAGAAGTTTAGCTGTGCATTTTACTCGTCATTCCACGCGCGTTAAGATGCCGCCTAGCCCAACACGCTATCTGAAAGAGGAGCGACGTAAATTGAACAAATGTGATAGAATTACGCAGAATTCTTATATTAACCATAATATAATATGATCTACTTGGATCTCTGATTGCCCTATCATGGAAGGCTAGTAGTGCATTTCACTCGCTATTCCACGCGCTTTAAGGTGCCGCCTAGCCCAATATACTATCTGAAATAGGAGCGACGTAATTTGAACAAATGTGATAGAATTACGCTGAATTCTTATATTAATCATAATATAAGAAGACCTAATCGGGTCTTTGATTGCCCTATCCGAGAAGTTTAGTAGTGCATTTTGCTCGACATGTCATGCGCTTTAAGATGTCGCCTCGCCCTATACGCTATCTGAAATAGGAGCGACGTAAATTGACCAAATGTGATAGAATTACTCAGAATTCTTATATTAATCATAATATAAGGCGACCTAATCGGGTCTCTGATTGCCCTGTCCGAGAAGTTTAGCACTGCATTTTACTCGTCATTTCATGCGCTTTAAGATGCCGCCTCGCCCAATACGCTATCTGAAATAGGAGCGACGTAAATTGAACAAATGTGATAGAATTACGCAGAATTCTTATATTAACCATAATTTAAAATGACCTAATCGGGTCTCTGATTGCCCTATCATTGAAGGTTAGGTGTGCATTTTACTCGTCATTCCACGCTCTTTAAGATACCGCCTAGCCCAATATACTATCTGAAATAGGAGCGACGTAATTTGAACAAATGTGATAGAATAACGCTGAATTCTTACATTTACCATAATTCAAAATTATCTAATCGGATCATTGATTGCCCTATCACAGAAGTTTAATAGTGCATTTTGGTCGGCATTTCATGCGCTTTAAGGTGCCGCTTATCCCGATACGCTATCTGAAGTTTGAGCGACGTAAATTGAACAAATGTGATAGAATCACGCTGAATTCTTATATTAACCATAATATAAAATGATCTAATCGGGTCTCTGTTTACCCTACCCTCGAAGTTTATCAGTGCATTTTACTCGACATTTCATGCGCTTTAAGATGCCACCTAGCCCAATACGCTATCTGAAATGGGGCGACGTAAATTGAGCAAATGTGATAAAATTTCGCTGAATTCTTATATTAACCATAGTATAAGAAGACCTAATCCGATCTCTGATTGCCTTATCCGAGAAGTTTAGTAGTGCATTTTACTCGCTATTTCATGCGCTTTAAGATGCCGCATAGCCCAATACGGTATCTGAAATTGGAGCTACGTAAATTGTACAAACGTGATAGAATTACGCAGAATTCTTATATTAACCATAATATAAAATGATCTAATCGGGTCTCTGTTTGCCCTATCATTGAAGGTTAGATGTGCATTTTACTCGTCATTCCACGCTCTTTAAGATGCCGCCTAGCCCAATAAACTATCTGAAATAGGAGCGACGTAATTTGAACAAATGTGATAGAATTACGCTGAATGCTTATATTAATCATAATATAAGAAGACCTAATCGGGTCTGTGATTGCCCTATCCGAGAAGTTTAGTAGTGCATTTTACTCGACATTTCATGCGCTTGAAGATGCCGCCTAGTACAATGCGCTATCTGAAATTGGAGCTACATAAATTGAACAAACGTGATAGAATTACGCAGAATTCTTATATTAACCATACTATAATACGATCTATTCGGGTCTCTGATTGCCCTAAAATAGAAGTTTAATAGTGCATTTTACTCGTCATTTCATGCGCTTTATGATGCCGCCTAGCCCAATACGCTGTCTGAAATTGGCGCGACGTAAATTGAACAAATGTGATAGAATTGCGCTGAATTCTTATATTAACCATAATATAAAATGATCTAATTGGGTCTCTGATGGCCGTATCCGAGAAGGATAGTAGTGCATTTTATTCGCCATTTCATGCGCTTTAAGATGCCGTCTAGCTCAATACGATATCTGGAGTAGGAGCGACGTAAATTGACCAAATGTGATAGAATTACCCAGAATTCTTATATTAACCATAATATAATATGATATATTCGGATCTCTGATTGCCCTATCATAGAAGTTTAATAGTGCATTTTACTCGTCATTTCATGCGCTTTAAGGTGCCGCCTAGCCCAATACGCTATCTCAAATAGGAGCGACGTAAATTGGACAAATGTGATAGAATTACGCAGAATTCTTATATTAACCGTAACATAAAATGATCTAATCGGGTCTCTAATTGCCCTATCATAGAAGTATAATAGTGCATTTTACTCGACATTTCATGCGCTTTAAGATGACGCTTAGCCCAATACGCTATCTGAAACAGGAGCGGCGTAAATTGCACAAATGCGATAGAATTTCGCTGAATTACTATATTAACCATAATATAAGATGACCTATTCGGGTCTCTGATTGCCCTATCATAGAAGTTTAGTAGTACATCTTACTCGACATTTCATGCGCTTTAAGATGCCGCTTAGCCCAATACGCTATCTGAAATAGGAGCGACGTAAATTGTACAAATGTGATACAATTATGCAGAATTCTTATATTAACCATAATATAAAATGATCTAATCGGGTCTCTGATTGCCCTACCCTAGAAGTTTAATAGTGCATTTTACACGCCATTTCATGCGCTTTGAGATGCCGCTTAGCCCAATACGCTATCTGAAATAGAAGCGACGAAAATTGAACAAATGTGATAGAATTGCGCTGGATTCTTATATTAACCATAATATAAAATGACCTAATTGGGTCTGTGATGGCCGTATCCGAGAAGGATAGTAGTGCATTTTATTCGCCATTTCATGCGCTTTAAGAGGCCGTCTAGCTCAATACGATATCTGGTGTAGGAGCGACGTAAATTGACCAAATGTGATAGAATTACCCAGAATTCTTATATTAACCCTAATATAATATGATATATTCGGATCTCTGATTGCCCTATCATAGAAGTTTAATAGTGCATTTTACTCGTCATTTCATGCGCTTTAAGATGCCGCCTAGCCCAATACGCTATCTGAAATAGGAGCGACGTAAATTGAAAAAATGTGATAGAATTTCGCTGAATTCTTATATTAACCATAATATAATATGATCTATTTGGGTCTCTGATTGCCCTATCGTGGAAGGTTAGTAGTGCATTTTGCTCGACATGTCATGCGCATTAAGATGTCGCCTCGCCCTATACGCTATCTGAAATAGGAGCGACGTAAATTGACCAAATGTGATAGAATTACGCAGAATTCTTATATTAACCATAATTTAAAATGACCTAATCGGGTCTCTGATTGCCCTATCCGAGAAGTTTAGTAGTGCATTCTGCTCGACATTTCATGCGCTTTAAGATGCCGCCACGCCCAATGCGCTATCTGAAATAGGAGCGACGTAAAGTGAACAAATGTGATAGAATTTTGCAGAATTCTTATATTAACCATAATATAAAATGATCTAATCGGGTCTCTGTTTGTCCTATCATTGAAGGTTAGATGTGCATTTTACTCGTCATTCCACGCTCTTTAAGATGCCGCCTAGCCCAATAAACTATCTGAAATAGGAGCGACGTAATTTGAACAAATGTGATAGAATTACGCTGAATGCTTATATTAATCATAATATAAGAAGACCTAATCGGGTCTGTGATTGCCCTATCCGAGAAGTTTAGTAGTGCATTTTACTCGACATATCATGCGCTTTAAGATGTCGCCTCGCCCTATACGCTATCTGAAATAGGAGCGACGTAAATTGACCAACTGTGATAGAATTACGCAGAATTCTTATATTAATCATAATATAAGGTGACCTAATCGGGTCTCTGATTGCCCTATCCGAGAAGTTTAGCTGTGCATTTTACTCGTCATTCCACGCGCGTTAAGATGCCGCCTAGCCCAACACGCTATCTGAAAGAGGAGCGACGTAAATTGAACAAATGTGATAGAATTACGCAGAATTCTTATATTAACCATAATATAATATGATCTACTTGGATCTCTGATTGCCCTATCATGGAAGGCTAGTAGTGCATTTCACTCGCTATTCCACGCGCTTTAAGGTGCCGCCTAGCCCAATATACTATCTGAAATAGGAGCGACGTAATTTGAACAAATGTGATAGAATTACGCTGAATTCTTATATTAATCATAATATAAGAAGACCTAATCGGGTCTTTGATTGCCCTATCCGAGAAGTTTAGTAGTGCATTTTGCTCGACATGTCATGCGCTTTAAGATGTCGCCTCGCCCTATACGCTATCTGAAATAGGAGCGACGTAAATTGACCAAATGTGATAGAATTACTCAGAATTCTTATATTAATCATAATATAAGGCGACCTAATCGGGTCTCTGATTGCCCTGTCCGAGAAGTTTAGCACTGCATTTTACTCGTCATTTCATGCGCTTTAAGATGCCGCCTCGCCCAATACGCTATCTGAAATAGGAGCGACGTAAATTGAACAAATGTGATAGAATTACGCAGAATTCTTATATTAACCATAATTTAAAATGACCTAATCGGGTCTCTGATTGCCCTATCATTGAAGGTTAGGTGTGCATTTTACTCGTCATTCCACGCTCTTTAAGATACCGCCTAGCCCAATATACTATCTGAAATAGGAGCGACGTAATTTGAACAAATGTGATAGAATAACGCTGAATTCTTACATTTACCATAATTCAAAATTATCTAATCGGATCATTGATTGCCCTATCACAGAAGTTTAATAGTGCATTTTGGTCGGCATTTCATGCGCTTTAAGGTGCCGCTTATCCCGATACGCTATCTGAAGTTTGAGCGACGTAAATTGAACAAATGTGATAGAATCACGCTGAATTCTTATATTAACCATAATATAAAATGATCTAATCGGGTCTCTGTTTACCCTACCCTCGAAGTTTATCAGTGCATTTTACTCGACATTTCATGCGCTTTAAGATGCCACCCAGCCCAATACGCTATCTGAAATGGGGCGACGTAAATTGAGCAAATGTGATAAAATTTCGCTGAATTCTTATATTAACCATAGTATAAGAACACCTAATCCGATCTCTGATTGCCTTATCCGAGAAGTTTAGTAGTGCATTTTACTCGCTATTTCATGCGCTTTAAGATGCCGCATAGCCCAATACGGTATCTGAAATTGGAGCTACGTAAATTGTACAAACGTGATAGAATTACGCAGAATTCTTATATTAACCATAATATAAAATGATCTAATCGGGTCTCTGTTTGCCCTATCATTGAAGGTTAGATGTGCATTTTACTCGTCATTCCACGCTCTTTAAGATGCCGCCTAGCCCAATAAACTATCTGAAATAGGAGCGACGTAATTTGAACAAATGTGATAGAATTACGCTGAATGCTTATATTAATCATAATATAAGAAGACCTAATCGGGTCTGTGATTGCCCTATCCGAGAAGTTTAGTAGTGCATTTTACTCGACATTTCATGCGCTTGAAGATGCCGCCTAGTACAATGCGCTATCTGAAATTGGAGCTACATAAATTGAACAAACGTGATAGAATTACGCAGAATTCTTATATTAACCATACTATAATACGATCTATTCGGGTCTCTGATTGCCCTAAAATAGAAGTTTAATAGTGCATTTTACTCGTCATTTCATGCGCTTTATGATGCCGCCTAGCCCAATACGCTGTCTGAAATTGGCGCGACGTAAATTGAACAAATGTGATAGAATTGCGCTGAATTCTTATATTAACCATAATATAAAATGATCTAATTGGGTCTCTGATGGCCGTATCCGAGAAGGATAGTAGTGCATTTTATTCGCCATTTCATGCGCTTCAAGATGCCGTCTAGCTCAATACGATATCTGGAGTAGGAGCGACGTAAATTGACCAAATGTGATAGAATTACCCAGAATTCTTATATTAACCATAATATAATATGATATATTCGGATCTCTGATTGCCCTATCATAGAAGTTTAATAGTGCATTTTACTCGTCATTTCATGCGCTTTAAGGTGCCGCCTAGCCCAATACGCTATCTCAAATAGGAGCGACGTAAATTGGACAAATGTGATAGAATTACGCAGAATTCTTATATTAACCGTAACATAAAATGATCTAATCGGGTCTCTAATTGCCCTATCATAGAAGTATAATAGTGCATTTTACTCGACATTTCATGCGCTTTAAGATGCCGCTTAGCCCAATACGCTATCTGAAACAGGAGCGGCGTAAATTGCACAAATGCGATAGAATTTCGCTGAATTACTATATTAACCATAATATAAGATGACCTATTCGGGTCTCTGATTGCCCTATCATAGAAGTTTAGTAGTACATCTTACTCGACATTTCATGCGCTTTAAGATGCCGCTTAGCCCAATACGCTATCTGAAATAGGAGCGACGTAAATTGTACAAATGTGATACAATTATGCAGAATTCTTATATTAACCATAATATAAAATGATCTAATCGGGTCTCTGATTGCCCTACCCTAGAAGTTTAATAGTGCATTTTACTCGACATTTCATGCGCTTTGAGATGCCGCTTAGCCCAATACGCTATCTGAAATAGAAGCGACGAAAATTGAACAAATGTGATAGAATTGCGCTGGATTCTTATATTAACCATAATATAAAATGACCTAATTGGGTCTGTGATGGCCGTATCCGAGAAGGATAGTAGTGCATTTTATTCGCCATTTCATGCGCTTTAAGAGGCCGTCTAGCTCAATACGATATCTGGTGTAGGAGCGACGTAAATTGACCAAATGTGATAGAATTACCCAGAATTCTTATATTAACCCTAATATAATATGATATATTCGGATCTCTGATTGCCCTATCATAGAAGTTTAATAGTGCATTTTACTCGTCATTTCATGCGCTTTAAGATGCCGCCTAGCCCAACACGCTATCTGAAATAGGAGCGACGTAAATTGAACAAATGTGATAGAATTTCGCTGAATTCTTATATTAACCATAATATAATATGATCTATTTGGGTCTCTGATTGCCCTATCGTGGAAGGTTAGTAGTGCATTTTGCTCGTCATTCCACGCACTTTAAGATGCCGCCTAGCCCAATACGCTATCTGAAATAGGACCGACGTAAATTGAACGAATGTGATAGAATTACGCTGAATTCTTATATTAATCATAATATAAGAAGACCTAATCGGGTCTTTGATTGCCCTATCCGAGAAGTTTAGTAGTGCATCTTACTCGTCATTTCATGCGCTTTAAGATGCCGCCACGCCCAATACACTATCTGAAATAGGAGCGACGTAAATTGAACAAATGTGATAGAATCTCGCTGAATTCTTATATTAACCATAATATAAAATGATATCATCGGGTCTCTGATTGCCCTATCAAAGAAGTTTAGTACTGCATTTTACTCGACATTTCATGCGCTTTAAGATGCCGCCTCGCCCAATACGCTATCTGAAATAGGAGCGACGTAAATTCAACAAATTTGATAGAATTACGCAGAATTCTTATATCAACCATAATGTAATATGATCTATTCGGCTCTCTGATTGCCCTATCATAGAAGTTCAACCGTGCATTTTACTCGTCATTTCATACGCTTTAAGGTGCCGCCTAGCCCAATACGCTATCTGAAATAGGAGCGACGTCAATTGAACAAATGTGATAGAATTACACTGAATTCTTATATTAATCATAATATAAGATGATCAAATCGGGTCTCGGATTGCCCTATCCTAGAAGTTTAGTAGTGCATTTTACTCAACATTTCATGCGCTTTAAGATGCCACTTGGCCCAATACGCTATCTAATATAGGAGCGACATAAATTGTAGAAATGTGATACAACTACGTTGAATTCTTATATTAACAATAATATAAAATGATCTATTTGGGTCTTTGATTGCCCTGTCAAAGAAGTTTAATAGTGCATTTTACTCGACATTTCATGCGCTTTAAGATACCACCTAGCCCAATACGCTATCTGAAATAGGGGCGCCGTAAATTGAACAAATGTGATAAAATTACGCTAAATTCTTATAATAACAATAATATGAAATGGTCTAATCGGGTCTCTGATTCCCCTATCATAGAAGTTTAATAGTGCATTTTACTCGGCATTTCATGCGCTTTAAGGTGCCGCTTAGCCCAATAGGCTGTCTGAAATAGGAGCGACGTAAATTGAACAAATGTGATAGAATTTCGCTGAATTCTTATATTAACAGTAATAAAAAGATCTAATCGGGTCTCTGATTACCCTATCATAGAAGTTTAACAGTGCATTTTACTCGACATTTCATGCGCTTTAAGATGCCACCTATCCCAATACGCTATCTGAAATAGGAGCGTCGTAAATTGAACAAATGTGATAGAATTACGCAGAATTCTTATATTAAACATAATATAAAATGATCTAATCTGGTCTCTGTTTGCCCTACCCTAGAACTTTAACAGTTCATTTTACTCGACATTTCATGCGCTTTAAGATGCCACCCAGCCCAATACGCTATCTGAAATAGGGGCGACGTAAATTGAACAAATGTGATAAAATTACGCTGAATTCTTATAATAACAATAATATGAAATGATCTAATCGGGTCTCTGATTGCCCCATCCGAGACCTTTAGCAGTGCATTTTACTCGTCATTTCATGCGCTTTAAGATGCCGCCTCGCCCAATACGCTATCTGAAATAGGAGCGACGTAAATTGAACAAATGTGATAGAATTACGCAGAATTCTTATATTAACCATAATTTAAAATGACCTAATCGGGTCTCTGATTGCCCTATCCGAGAAGTTTAGTAGTGCATTCTGCTCGACATTTCATGCGCTTTAAGATGCCGCCGCGCACAATACGCTATCTGAAATAGGAGCGACGTAAAGTGAACAAATGTGATAGAATTCCGCAGAATTCTTATATTAACCATAATATAAAATGATATCATCGGGTCTCTGATTGCCCTATCAAAGAAGTTTAGTACTGCATTTTACTCGTCATTCCATGCGCTTTCAGGTGCCGCTTAGCCCAATACGCTAACTGAAATAGGAGCGACGTAAATTGTACAAATGTGATAGAATTACGCAGAATTCTTATGTTAACCATAATTTAAAATAACCTAATCGGATCTCTGATTGCCCTATCCGAGAAGTTTAGCTGTGCATTTTACTCGTCATACCACGCGCGTTAAGATGCCGCCTAGCCCAACACGCTATCTGAAATAGGAGCGACGTAAATTGAACAAATGTGATAGAATTCCGCAGAATTTTTATATTAACCTTAATATAATATGATCTACTTAGATCTCTGATTGCCCTATCATGGAAGGTTAGTAGTGCATTTTACTCGCTATTCCACGCGATTTAAGGTGCCGCCTAGCCCAATATACTATCTGAAATAGGAGCGACGTAATTTGAGCAAATGTGATAGAATTACGCTGAATGCTTATATTAATCATAATATAAGAAGACCTAATCGGGTCTGTGATTGCCCTATCCGAGAACTTTAGTAGTGCATTTTACTCGATATATAATGCGCTTTAAGATGTCGCCTCGCCCTATACGCTATCTGAAATAGGAGCGACGTAAATTGACCAAATGTGATAGAATTACGCAGAATTCTTATATTAATCATAATATAAGGTGACCTAATCGGGTCTCTGATTGCCCTATCCGAGACCTTTAGTAGTGCATTTACTCGACATTTCATGCGCTTTAAGATGCCGCCTCGACCATACACTATCTGAAATAGGAGCGCCGTAAATTGAACAAATGTGATAGAATTACGCAGAATTCTTATATTAATCGTAATATAAGATGACCTAATCGGGTCTCTGATTGCCCTATCCGAGAAGTTTAGCAGTGCATTCTGCTCGATATTTCATGCGCATTAAGATGCCGCCGCGCCCAGTGCGCTATCTGAAATAGGAGCGACGTAAAGTGAAGAAATGTGATAGAATTACGCAGAATTCTTATATTAACCATAATATAAAATGATCTAATCGGGTCTCTGTTTGCCCTATCATTGAAGGTTAGGTGTGCATTTTACTCGTCATTCCACGCTCTTTAAGATACCGCCGAGCCCAATATACTATCTGAAATAAGAGCGACGTAATTTGAACAAATGTGATAGAATTACGCTGAATTCTAATATAATCATAATATAAGAAGACCTAATCGGGTCTTTGATTGCCCTATCCGAGAAGTTTAGTAGTGCATTTTGCTCGACATGTCATGCGCATTAAGATGTCGCCTCGCCCTATACGCTATCTGAAATAGGAGCGACGTAAATTGACCAAATGTGATAGAATTACGCAGAATTCTTATATTAACCATAATTTAAAATGACCTAATCGGGTCTCTGATTGCCCTATCCGAGAAGTTTAGTAGTGCATTTTGCTCGACATGTTCATGCGCTTTAAGATGCCGCCACGCCCAATGCGCTATCTGAAATAGGAGCGACGTAAAGTGAACAAATGTGATAGAATTTTGCAGAATTCTTATATTAACCATAATATAAAATGATCTAATCGGGTCTCTGTTTGTCCTATCATTGAAGGGTTAGATGTGCATTTTACTCGTCATTCCACGCTCTTTAAGATGCCGCCTAGCCCAATAAACTATCTGAAATAGGAGCGACGTAATTTGAACAAATGTGATAGAATTACGCTGAATGCTTTATATTAATCATAATATAAGAAGACCTAATCGGGTCTGTGATTGCCCTATCCGAGAAGTTTAGTAGTGCATTTTACTCGACATATCATGCGCTTTAAGATGTCGCCTCGCCCTATACGCTATCTGAAATAGGAGCGACGTAAATTGACCAAATGTGATAGAATTACGCAGAATTCTTATATTAATCATAATATAAGGTGACCTAATCGGGTCTCTGATTGCCCTTCTTTTATTCCCGAGACCTTTAGTAGTGCATTTTCTCGACATTTCATGCGCTTTAAGATGCCGCCTCGACCATACGCTATCTGATATAGGAGCGCCGTAAATTGAACAAATGTGATAGAATTACGCAGAATTCTTATATTAATCGTAATATAAGATGACCTAATCGGGTCTCTGATTGCCCTATCCGAGAAGTTTAGCTGTGCATTTTACTCGTCATTCCACGCGCGTTAAGATGCCGCCTAGCCCAACACGCTATCTGAAAGAGGAGGCGACGTAAATTGAACAAATGTGATAGAATTACGCAGAATTCTTATATTAACCATAATATAATATGATCTACTTGGATCTCTGATTGCCCTATCATGGAAGGCTAGTAGTGCATTTCACTCGCTATTCCACGCGCTTTAAGGTGCCGCCTAGCCCAATATACTATCTGAAATAGGAGCGACGTAATTTGAACAAATGTGATAGAATTACGCTGAATTCTTATATTAATCATAATATAAGAAGACCTAATCGGGTCTTTGATTGCCCTATCCGAGAAGTTTAGTAGTGCATTTTGCTCGACATGTCATGCGCTTTAAGATGTCGCCTCGCCCTATACGCTATCTGAAATAGGAGCGACGTAAATTGACCAAATGTGATAGAATTACTCAGAATTCTTATATTAATCATAATATAAGGCGACCTAATCGGGTCTCTGATTGCCCTGTCCGAGAAGTTTAGCACTGCATTTTACTCGTCATTTCATGCGCTTTAAGATGCCGCCTCGCCCAATACGCTATCTGAAATAGGAGCGACGTAAATTGAACAAATGTGATAGAATTACGCAGAATTCTTATATTAACCATAATTTAAAATGACCTAATCGGGTCTCTGATTGCCCTATCATTGAAGGTTAGGTGTGCATTTTACTCGTCATTCCACGCTCTTTAAGATACCGCCTAGCCCAATATACTATCTGAAATAGGAGCGACGTAATTTGAACAAATGTGATAGAATAACGCTGAATTCTTACATTTACCATAATTCAAAATTATCTAATCGGATCATTGATTGCCCTATCACAGAAGTTTAATAGTGCATTTTGGTCGGCATTTCATGCGCTTTAAGGTGCCGCTTATCCCGATACGCTATCTGAAGTTTGAGCGACGTAAATTGAACAAATGTGATAGAATCACGCTGAATTCTTATATTAACCATAATATAAAATGATCTAATCGGGTCTCTGTTTACCCTACCCTCGAAGTTTATCAGTGCATTTTACTCGACATTTCATGCGCTTTAAGATGCCACCTAGCCCAATACGCTATCTGAAATGGGGCGACGTAAATTGAGCAAATGTGATAAAATTTCGCTGAATTCTTATATTAACCATAGTATAAGAAGACCTAATCCGATCTCTGATTGCCTTATCCGAGAAGTTTAGTAGTGCATTTTACTCGCTATTTCATGCGCTTTAAGATGCCGCATAGCCCAATACGGTATCTGAAATTGGAGCTACGTAAATTGTACAAACGTGATAGAATTACGCAGAATTCTTATATTAACCATAATATAAAATGATCTAATCGGGTCTCTGTTTGCCCTATCATTGAAGGTTAGATGTGCATTTTACTCGTCATTCCACGCTCTTTAAGATGCCGCCTAGCCCAATAAACTATCTGAAATAGGAGCGACGTAATTTGAACAAATGTGATAGAATTACGCTGAATGCTTATATTAATCATAATATAAGAAGACCTAATCGGGTCTGTGATTGCCCTATCCGAGAAGTTTAGTAGTGCATTTTACTCGACATTTCATGCGCTTGAAGATGCCGCCTAGTACAATGCGCTATCTGAAATTGGAGCTACATAAATTGAACAAACGTGATAGAATTACGCAGAATTCTTATATTAACCATACTATAATACGATCTATTCGGGTCTCTGATTGCCCTAAAATAGAAGTTTAATAGTGCATTTTACTCGTCATTTCATGCGCTTTATGATGCCGCCTAGCCCAATACGCTGTCTGAAATTGGCGCGACGTAAATTGAACAAATGTGATAGAATTGCGCTGAATTCTTATATTAACCATAATATAAAATGATCTAATTGGGTCTCTGATGGCCGTATCCGAGAAGGATAGTAGTGCATTTTATTCGCCATTTCATGCGCTTCAAGATGCCGTCTAGCTCAATACGATATCTGGAGGAGGAGCGACGTAAATTGACCAAATGTGATAGAATTACCCAGAATTCTTATATTAACCATAATATAATATGATATATTCGGATCTCTGATTGCCCTATCATAGAAGTTTAATAGTGCATTTTACTCGTCATTTCATGCGCTTTAGGGTGCCGCCTAGCCCAATACGCTATCTCAAATAGGAGCGATGTAAATTGGACAAATGTGATAGAATTACGCAGAATTCTTATATTAACCGTAACATAAAATGATCTAATCGGGTCTCTAATTGCCCTATCATAGAAGTATAATAGTGCATTTTACTCGACATTTCATGCGCTTTAAGATGACGCTTAGCCCAATACGCTATCTGAAACAGGAGCGGCGTAAATTGCACAAATATGATAGAATTTCGCTGAATTACTATATTAACCATAATATAAGATGACCTATTCGGGTCTCTGATTGCCCTATCATAGAAGTTTAGTAGTACATCTTACTCGACATTTCATGCGCTTTAAGATGCCGCTTAGCCCAATACGCTATCTGAAATAGGAGCGACGTAAATTGAACAAATGTGATACAATTATGCAGAATTCTTATATTAACCATAATATAAAATGATCTAATCGGGTCTCTGATTGCCCTACCCTAGAAGTTTAATAGTGCATTTTACACGCCATTTCATGCGCTTTGAGATGCCGCTTAGCCCAATACGCTATCTGAAATAGAAGCGACGAAAATTGAACAAATGTGATAGAATTGCGCTGGATTCTTATATTAACCATAATATAAAATGACCTAATTGGGTCTGTGATGGCCGTATCCGAGAAGGATAGTAGTGCATTTTATTCGCCATTTCATGCGCTTTAAGAGGCCGTCTAGCTCAATACGATATCTGGTGTAGGAGCGACGTAAATTGACCAAATGTGATAGAATTACCCAGAATTCTTATATTAACCCTAATATAATATGATATATTCGGATCTCTGATTGCCCTATCATAGAAGTTTAATAGTGCATTTTACTCGTCATTTCATGCGCTTTAAGATGCCGCCTAGCCCAACACGCTATCTGAAATAGGAGCGACGTAAATTGAAAAAGTGTGATAGAATTTCGCTGAATTCTTATATTAACCATAATATAATATGATCTATTTGGGTCTCTGATTGCCCTATCGTGGAAGGTTAGTAGTGCATTTTGCTCGTCATTCCACGCACTTTAAGATGCCGCCTAGCCCAATACGCTATCTGAAATAGGACCGACGTAAATTGAACAAATGTGATAGAATTACGCAGAATTCTTATATTAACCATAATATAATATGATCTATTTGGGTCTCTGATTGCCCTATCATGGAAGGTTAGTAGTGCATTTTACTCGTTATTCCACGCGCTTTAAGGTGCCGCCTAGCCCAATATACTATCTGAAATAGGAGCGACGTAATTTGAACGAATGTGATAGAATTACGCTGAATTCTTATATTAATCATAATATAAGAAGACCTAATCGGGTCTTTGATTGCCCTATCCGAGAAGTTTAGTAGTGCATCTTACTCGTCATTTCATGCGCTTTAAGATGCCGCCACGCCCAATACACTATCTGAAATAGGAGCGACGTAAATTGAACAAATGTGATAGAATCTCGCTGAATTCTTATATTAACCATAATATAAAATGATATCATCGGGTCTCTGATTGCCCTATCAAAGAAGTTTAGTACTGCATTTTACTCGACATTTCATGCGCTTTAAGATGCCGCCTCGCCCAATACGCTATCTGAAATAGGAGCGACGTAAATTCAACAAATTTGATAGAATTACGCAGAATTCTTATATTAACCATAATTTAAAATGACCTAATCGGGACTCTGATTGCCCTATCCGAGAAGTTTAGCAGTGCATTCTGCTCGACATTTCATGCGCATTAAGATGCCGCCGCGCCCAGTGCGCTATCTGAAATAGGAACGACGTAAAGTGAACAAATGTGATAGAATTACGCAGAATTCTTATATTAACCATAATATAAAATGATCTAATCGGGTCTCTGTTTGCCCTATCATTGAAGGTTGGGTGTGCATTTTACTCGTCATTCCACGCTCTTTAAGATACCGCCTAGCCCAATATACTATCTGAAATAAGAGCGACGTAATTTGAACAAATGTGATAGAATTACGCTGAATTCTTATATTAATCATAATATAAGAAGACCTAATCGGGTCTTTGATTGCCCTATCCGAGAAGTTTAGTAGTGCATTCTGCTCGACATTTCATGCGCATTAAGATTCCGCAGCGCCGAATGCGCTATCTGAAATAGGAGCGACGTAAAGTGAACAAATGTGATAGAATTACGCAGAATTCTTATATTAACCATAATATAAAATGATCTAATCGAGTCTCTGTTTGCCCTATCATTGAAGGTTAGGTGTGCATTTTACTGGTCATTCCACGCTCTTTAAGATACCGCCTAGCCCAATATACTATCTGAAATAGGAGCGACGTAATTTGAACAAATGTGATAGAATAACGCTGAATTCTTACATTTACCATAATTCAAAATTATCTAATCGGATCATTGATTGCCCTATCACAGAAGTTTAATAGTGCATTTTGGTCGGCATTTCATGCGCTTTAAGGTGCCGCTTATCCCGATACGCTATCTGAAGTTGGAGCGACGTAAATTGAACAAATGTGATAGAATCACGCTGAATTCTTATATTAACCATAATATAAAATGATCTAATCGGGTCTCTGTTTACCCTACCCTCGAAGTTTATCAGTGCATTTTACTCGACATTTCATGCGCTTTAAGATGCCACCTAGCCCAATACGCTATCTGAAATGGGGCGACGTAAATTGAGCAAATGTGATAAAATTTCGCTGAATTCTTATATTAAGCATAGTATAAGAAGACCTAATCCGATCTCTGATTGCCTTATCCGAGAAGTTTAGTAGTGCATTTTACTCGCTATTTCATGCGCTTTAAGATGCCGCCTAGCCCAATACGGTATCTGAAATTGGAGCTACGTAAATTGTACAAACGTGATAGAATTACGCAGAATTCTTATATTAACCATAATATAAAATGATCTAATCGGGTCTCTGTTTGCCCTATCATTGAAGGTTAGATGTGCATTTTACTCGTCATTCCACGCTCTTTAAGATGCCGCCTAGCCCAATAAACTATCTGAAATAGGAGCGACGTAATTTGAACAAATGTGATAGAATTACGCTGAATGCTTATATTAACCATAATTTAAAGTGATCTAATCGGGTCTCTGATTGCCCTATCATAGATGGTTAGTAGTGCATTTTACTCGTCATTTCGTGCGCTTTAAGGTGCCGCCTAGCCCAATACGCTATCTGAAATAGGAGCGACATAAATTGAACAAATGTGATAAAATTACGTTGAATTCTTATATTAACAATAATATAAAATGATCTAATCGGGTCTCTGATTGCCCTGTCATAGAAGTTTAATAGTGCATTTTGCTCGCCATTTCATGCTCTTCAAGGTGCCGTTTAGCCCAGTACGCTATCTGAAATATGAGCATCGTAAATTGAACAAATGTGATAGAATTACACTGAATTCTTATATTAACAATAATATAAAATGATCTAATCGGGTCTCTGATTGCCCTGTCATAGAAGTTTAATAGTGCATTTTGCTCGCCATTTCATGCTCTTCAAGGGGCCGTTTAGCCCAATACGCTATCTGAAATAGGAGCGTCGTAAATTGAACAAATGTGATAGAATTACACTGAATTCTTATATTAATCATAATATAAGATGATCTAATCTGGTCTCTGATTGCCCTATCCTAGAAGTTTAGTAGTGCATTTTACTCGTGATTTCATGCGCTTAAGGTGTCGCCTATCCCAATACGCTATCCGAAATTGGTGCTACGTGAATTGAACAAATGTGATAGAATTACGACGAATTCTTAAATTAGCTATAATGTAAGATGATCTAATCGGGTCTCTGATTGCCCTATCCTAGAAGTTTAATAGTGCATTTTGCTCGCCATTTCATGCTCTTCAAGGGGCCGTTTAGCCCAATACGCTATCTGAAATAGGAGCGTCGTAAATTGAACAAATGTGATAGAATTACACTGAATTCTTATATTAATCATAATATAAGATGATCTAATCGGGTCTCTGATTGCCCTATCAAAGAAGTGCCGTAGTGCATTTTATTCGTAATTTCATGCGCTTTAAGGTGCTGTCTAGCCCAATCCGCTCTCTGAAGTTTGAGCTACGTAAATTGAACAAATGTGACAGAGTTACGCAGAATTCTTATATTAACCATAATATAAAATGATCTAATCGGGTCTCTGATTGCCCTGTCGTACACGGTTAGCAGTGTATTTCACTCGACACTTCGTGCGCTTTAAGATGCCGCTAAGCCCAATACGCCACCTGAAATTGGAGCGACGTAAATCGAACGAATGTGATAGAATTACACTGAATTATTATATTAACCATAATATGAAATGACCTAATCGGGTCTCTGCCTTCCCTATCCGAGAAGTTTAGTAGTGCATTTTACTCGACATTTCGTGCGTTTTAAGATGCCGCACAGCCCAATACGCTATCTGAAATAGGAGCGTCGTAAATTGGACAAATGTGATAGAATTTCGCTGAAATCTTATATTAACCATAATATAGAATGATCTAATCGGGTCCCTGATTGCCCTATCATAGAAGTTTAATAGTGCATTTTACTCGACATTTCATGCGCTTTAAGGTGCCGCTTAGACCAGTACGCTATCTGAAATAGGAGCGACGTAAATTGAACAAATGGGATAGAATTTCGCTGAATTCTTATATTAACCATAATATAAAATGATCTAATCGGGTCTCTGATTGACCTGTCATAGAAGATGAATAGTGCATTTTAGTCGCCATTTCATGCGCTTTAAGGAGCCGCATAGCCCAATACGCGATGTGAAATAGGAGCGACGTAAATTGTACAAATGTGATAGATTACGCAGAATTCTTATATTAACCATAATATAATACGATCAATTCGGGTCTCTGATCGCCCAATCATAGAAGTTTAACAGTGCATGTTACTCGTCATTTCATGCGCTTTAAGGTGCCGCTTGGCCCAATACGCTATCTGAAACAGAAGCGCCGTAAATTGAACAAATGTGACAGAGTCACGCAGAATTCTTATATTAACCATAATATAAAATGATATAATTGGGTCTCTGATTGCCCAGTCATAGAAGGTTAGTAGTGCTTTATACTCGACATTTCGTGCGCCTTAAGAGGCCGCTAAGCCCAATACGCCACCTGAAATTGGAGCGACGTAAATTGAACGAATGTGATAGAATTACACTGTATTCTTATATTAACCATAATATAAGATGATCTAATAGGGTCTGTGACTGCCCTATCCTAGAAGTTTAGTAGTGCATTTTACTCGACATTTCATGCGCTTTAAGGTGCCGCTTAGCCCAATACGCTATCTGAAATAGGAGCGACGCAAATTGAACAAATGTGATTAAATTACTCAGAATTCTTATATTAACAATTATATAAAATGATCTAATCGGGTCTCTGATTGCCCTATCATAGAAGTTTAATAGTGCATTTTACTCGTCATTTCATGCGCTTTAAGGTCCCGCTTAGCCCAATACGCTATCTGAAATAGGAGCGACGTAAATTGAACAAACGTGATAGAATTACGCAGAATTCTTATATTAATGAAAACATAAGATGACCATATCGGGTCTCTGATTGCCATATCCGAGAAATTTAGTAGAGCATTTTACTCGACATTTCATGCGCTTTAAGAAGCCGCCTAGACCAATACGCTATCTGTAATAGGAGCGACGTAAATTGAACAAATGTGATAGAATTTCGCTGAATTCTTATATTAACCATAATATAAAATGATCTAATCGGGTCTCTGATTGCCCTATCCTAGAAGTTTAGTAGTGCATTTTACTCGTCATTTCATGCGCTTTAAGGTGCCACTTAGCCGAATACGCTATCTCAAATTGGAGCTACGTAAATTGAACAAACGTGATAGAATTACGCAGAATTCTTATATTAACCATAATATATTACGATCTACTCGGTTCTCTGATTGCCCTATCATAGAAGTTTAATAGTGCATTTTACTCGTCATTTCATGCGCTTTAAGGTGCCGTCTAGCCCAATACGCTATCTGAAATAGGAGCGATATAAATTGAACAAATGTGATAAAATTACGTTAAATACTTATATTAACAATAATACAAAATGATCTAATCGGGTCTCTGATTGCCCCATCATAGAAGTTTAATAGTGCATTTTGCTCGACATTTCAAGCGCTTTAAGATGCCAACTAGCAGAATAAGCTATCTGAAATAGGGGCGACGTAAATTGAACAAATGTGATAGAATTACACAGAATTCTTATATTAACCATAATATAATACGATCAATTCGGGTCTCTGATTGCCCTATCGTAGAAGTTTAGTAGTGCATTATACTCGTTATTTCACGCGCTTTAAGGTGCCGCTTAGCCCAATGCGCTATCTGAAATGGGAGCTATGTAAATTGAATAAATGTGATAGAATTACGCAGAATTCTTATATTAACCATAATTTAAAATGACCTTGTCGGGTCTGTGATTGCCCTATCCGAGAAGTTTAGTAGTGCATTTTACTCGTAATTTCATGCGCTTTAAGATGCCGCTTAGCCCAATACGCTATCTGAAATAGGAGCGACGTAAATTGAACAAATGTGATAGAATTACGCAAGAATTCTTATATTAACCATAATTTAAGATGATCTATTCGGGTCCCTGATTGCCCTATCAAAGAAGTTTAGTACTGCATTTTACTCGCCATGCCATGCGCTTTAAGGTGCCGCTTAGCCCAATGCGCTACCTGAAATGGGAGCGACGTAAATTGAACAAATGTGATAGAATTACGCAGAATTCTTATATTAACCATAATTTAAAATGACCTAATCGTATCTCTGATTGCCCTATCCGAGAAGTTTAGTAGTGCATTTTACGCGACATTTCATGCGCTTTAAGATGCCGAATCACCCAATACGTTATCTGAAATAGGAGCGTCGTAAATTGAACAAATGTGATAGAATTACGCACGAATTCATATATTAACCATAATATAATACGATCTATCCGGGTCTCTGATTGCCCTATCATAGCAGTTTAATAGTGCATTTTACTCGTCATTTCACGCGTTTTACGGTGCCGCCTATCCCAAATACGCTATCTGAAATAGGAGCGACGTAAATTGAACAAATGTGATAAAATTACGCTGAATTCTTATATTAACAATAATATAAAATGATCTAATCGGGTCTCTGATTGCCCAATCAAAGAAGTTTAGTAGTGCATTATACTCGTTATTTCACGCGCTTTAAGGTGCCGCCTATCCCAATACGCTTGTGAAATAGGGGCGACGTAAGTTGAACAAATGTGATAGAATTACGCAGAATTCTTATAATAACCGTAATATAATATGATCAATTCGGGTCTCTGATTGCCCTATCATGGAAGTTTATGGTGCATTTTACTCGTCATTTCATGCGCTTTAAGGTGCCGCCTAGCCCAATACGCTATCTGAAATAGGAGCGATATAAATTGACCAAATGTGATAAAATTACGTTGAATACTTATATTAACCATAATATAATACGATCTATTCGGGTCTCTGATTGCCCTATCATAGCAGTTTAACAATGTATTTTACTCGACATTTCATGCGCTTTACGGTGCCACATAGCCCAATTCGCTATCTGAAATAGGGGCAACGTAAATTGCACAAATGTGATAAAATTACGCTGCATTCTTATATTAACAATAATATAAAATGATCTAATCTGGTCTCTGATCGCCCTATCATGGAAGTTTAATAGTGCATGTTACTCGACATTTCACGCGCTTCAAGATGCCGCACAGCCCAATACGCTATCTGAAATTGGAGCTACGTAAATTGGACAAGCGTGATAGAATTACGCAGAATTCTTATATTAACCATAATATGATATGATCTATTCGGTTCTCTGATTGCCCTATCATAGAAGTTTAATAGTGGATTCTACTCGTCATATCATGCGCTTTAAGGTGCCGCCTAGCGCAGTACGCTATCTGAAATATGGGCGACGTAAATTGAATAAATGTGATAGAATTACGCAGAATTCTTATATTGACCATAATTTAAAATGACCTAATCGTATCTCTGATTGCCCTATCCGAGAAGTTTAGTAGTGCATTTTACTCGTCACTTCATGCGCTTTAAGATGCCACCTAGTTCAAAACGCTATCTGAAATTGCAGCTACGTAAATTGAACAGACGTGATAGAATTACGCAGAATTCTTTTATTAACCATAATATAATACGATGTATTCGGGTCTCTGATTGCCCTATCATAGAAGTTTAATAGTGCATTTTACTCGTCATTTCATGCGCTTTGAGGTGCCGCCTATCCCAATACGGTATCTGAGATAGGAGCGACATAAATTGATCAAATGTGATAAAATTACGTTGAATTCTTATATTAACAATAATACAAAATGATCTAATCGGGTCTCTGATTGCCCTATCATAGAAGTTTAGTAGTGCATTTTACTCGACATTTCATGCGCTTTAAGATGCCACCTAGTCCAAAACGCTATCTGAAATTGGAGCTACGTAAATTGAACAGACGTGATAGAATTACGCAGAATTCATATATTAACCATAATATAATACGATGTATTCGGGTCTCTGATTGCCCTATCATAGAAGTTTAATAGTGGATTTCACTGGTCATTTCATGCGCTTTAAGGTGCCGCCTAGCCCAGTACGCTGTCTGAAATAGGGGTGACGTAAATTGAATATATGTGATAGAATTACGCAAAATTCTTATTTTAACCATAATTTAAAATGACCTTGTCGGGTCTGTGATTGCCCTATCCGAGAAGTTTAGTAGTGCATTTTACTCGTAATTGCATGCGCTTTAAGATGCCGCTTAGCCCAATACGCTATCTGAAATAGGAGCGACATAAACTGAACAAATGTGATAGAATTACGCAGAATTCTTATATTAACCATAATATAATACGATCTATTCTGGTTTCTGATTGCGCTATCATAGAAGTTTAACAGTGCATTTTAGTCGCCATTTCATGCGCTTTAAGGTTCCGCCTAGCCCAATACGCTATCTGAAATAGGAGCGACGGAAATTGACAAATGTGATCGAATTTCGCTGACTTCTCATATTAACCAGAATGTAAAATGATCTAATCGGGTCTCTGTTCGCCCTACCCTAGAAGTTTAATAGTGCATTTCACTCGACATTTCATGCGCTTTGAGATGCCGCTTAGCCCACTACGCTATCTGAAATAGGAGCGACGTAGATTGAACAAATGTGATAGAATTATGCTGTATTCTTATATTAACCGTAATATAAAATGATGTAATCGGGTCACTGTTCGCCCTAACCTAGAAGTTTAATAGTGTATCTTACACGCCATTTTATGCGCTTTGAGATGCCGCATAGCCTAATACGATATCTGAAATAGGAGCGACGTAAATTGAACAAATCTGATAGAATTACGCTGAATTCTTATATTAACCGTAATATAAAATGATCTAATCGGGTCTCTGATTGTCCCACCCTAGAAGTTTAATAGTGCATTTTACTAGCCATTTCATGCGCTTTGAGATGCCGCTTAACCCAATACTCTATCTGAAATAGGAGCGACGTAAATTGGACAAATGTGATAGAATTTCGCTGAATTCTTATATTAACCATAATGTAAAATGATCTAATCGGCTGTCTGTTCGCCCTACCCTAGAAGTTTAATAGTGCATTTTACTCCCCATTTCATGCGCTTTGAGATGCCGCTTAGCCCAATACGCTATCTGAAATAGGAGCCACGTAAATTGAACAAATGTAATAGAATTACGCTGCATTCTTATATTAACCATAATGTAAAATGATCTAATCGGGTCTCTGATTGCACTGTCATAGAAGTTTACTAGTGCATTCCACTCGACATTTCATGCGCTTTAAGATGCCACCTAGCGCATTACGCTATCTGAAATAGGGGCGACGTAAATTGAACAAATGTGATAGAATTACGCAGAATTCTTATATTAACCATAATTTAAGATGATCTTATCGGGTCTCTGATTGCCCTGTCACAGAAGTTCAGCAGTGCATTTTACTCGTCATTTCATGCGCTTTAAGGCGCCGTCTAGCCCAATCCGCTATCTGAAATTGGAGCAGCGTAAATTGAATAAATGTGATAGAGTTACGCAGAATTCTTATATAAACCATAATATAAAATGATCTCATCGGTGCTCTGATTGCCCTATCAAAGAAGTTTAGTACTGCATTTTACTCGTCACGCCATGCACTTTAAGGTGCCGCCTAGCCCAATACGCTATCTGAAATAGGAGCGACATAAATTGAACAAATGTGATAGAATTTTGCTGAATTCTTATATTAACCATAATATAATATGATCTATTCGGGTCTCTGATTTCCCTATCATAGAAGTTTAATAGTGCATTTCACTCGTCATTTCATGCGCTTTAAGGTGCCGCCTAGCCCAGTACGCTATCTGAAATAGGGGCGACGTAAATTGAATAAATGTGATAGATTTACGCAGAATTCTTATATTAACCATAATTTAAAATGACCTTGCCGGGTGTGTGATTGCCCTATCCGAGAAGTTTAGTAGTGCATTTTACTCGTAATTGCATGCGCTTTAAGATGCCGCTTAGCCCAATACGCTATCTGAAATAGGAGCGACATAAATTGAACAAATGTGATAGAGTTACGGAGAATTCTTATATTAACCATAATATAAAATGATCTCATCGGGTCTCTGTTTGCCCTACCCTAGAAGTTTAACAGTGCATTTTACACGACATTTCATGCGCTTTAAGATGCCGCCTAGTACAAAACGCTATCTGAAATTGGAGCTACGTAAATTGAACAGACGTGATAGAATTACGCAGAATTCATATATTAACCATAATATAATACGATCTATCCGGGTCTCTGATTGCCGTATCATAGAAGTTTAATAGTGCATTTTACTCGTCATTTCATGCGTTTTACGGTGCCGCCTATCCCAAATACGCTATCTGAAATAGGAGCGACGTAAATTGAACAAATGTGATAAAATTACGCTGAATTCTTATATTAACAATAATATAAAATGATCTAATCGGGTCTCTGATTGCCCAATCAAAGAAGTTTAGTAGTGCATTATACTCGTTATTTCACGCGCTTTAAGGTGCCGCCTATCCCAATACGCTTGTGAAATAGGGGCGACGTAAGTTGAACAAATGTGATAGAATTACGCAGAATTCTTATAATAACCGTAATATAATACGATCAATTCGGGTCTCTGATTGCCCTATCATGGAAGTTTATGGTGCATTTTACTCGTCATTTCATGCGCTTTAAGGTGCCGCCTAGCCCAATACGCTATCTGAAATAGGAGCGATATAAATTGACCAAATGTGATAAAATTACGTTGAATACTCATATTAACCATAATATAATACGATCTATTCGGGTCTCTGATTGCCCTATCATAGCAGTTTAACAATGTATTTTACTCGACATTTCATGCGCTTTACGGTGCCACATAGCCCAATTCGCTATCTGAAATAGGGGCAACGTAAATTGCACAAATGTGATAAAATTACGCTGCATTCTTATATTAACAATAATATAAAATGATCTAATCTGGTCTCTGATCGCCCTATCATGGAAGTTTAATAGTGCATGTTACTCGACATTTCACGCGCTTCAAGATGCCGCACAGCCCAATACGCTATCTGAAATTGGAGCTACGTAAATTGGACAAGCGTGATAGAATTACGCAGAATTCTTATATTAACCATAATATGATATGATCTATTCGGTTCTCTGATTGCCCTATCATAGAAGTTTAATGGTGGATTCTACTCGTCATATCATGCGCTTTAAGGTGCCGCCTAGCGCAGTACGCTATCTGAAATATGGGCGACGTAAATTGAATAAATGTGATAGAATTACGCAGAATTCTTATATTGACCATAATTTAAAATGACCTAATCGTATCTCTGATTGCCCTATCCGAGAAGTTTAGTAGTGCATTTTACTCGTCACTTCATGCGCTTTAAGATGCCACCTAGTTCAAAACGCTATCTGAAATTGCAGCTACGTAAATTGAACAGACGTGATAGAATTACGCAGAATTCTTTTATTAACCATAATATAATACGATGTATTCGGGTCTCTGATTGCCCTATCATAGAAGTTTGATAGTGCATTTTACTCGTCATTTCATGCGCTTTGAGGTGCCGCCTAGCCCAATACGGTATCTGAGATAGGAGCGACATAAATTGATCAAATGTGATAAAATTACGTTGAATTCTTATATTAACAATAATACAAAATGATCTAATCGGGTCTCTGATTGCCCTATCATAGAAGTTTAGTGGTGCATTTTACTCGACATTTCATGCGCTTTAAGATGCCACCTAGTCCAAAACGCTATCTGAAATTGGAGCTACGTAAATTGAACAGACGTGATAGAATTACGCAGAATTCATATATTAACCATAATATAATACGATGTATTCGGGTCTCTGATTGCCCTATCATAGAAGTTTAATAGTGGATTTCACTCGTCATTTCATGCGCTTTAAGGTGCCGCCTAGCCCAGTACGCTGTCTGAAATAGGGGTGACGTAAATTGAATATATGTGATAGAATTACGCAAAATTCTTATTTTAACCATAATTTAAAATGACCTTGTCGGGTCTGTGATTGCCCTATCCGAGAAGTTTAGTAGTGCATTTTACTCGTAATTGCATGCGCTTTAAGATGCCGCTTAGCCCAATACGCTATCTGAAATAGGAGCGACATAAACTGAACAAATGTGATAGAATTACGCAGAATTCTTATATTAACCATAATATAATACGATCTATTCTGGTTTCTGATTGCGCTATCATAGAAGTTTAACAGTGCATTTTAGTCGCCATTTCATGCGCTTTAAGGTTCCGCCTAGCCCAATACGCTATCTGAAATAGGAGCGACGGAAATTGACAAATGTGATCGAATTTCGCTGACTTCTCATATTAACCAGAATGTAAAATGATCTAATCGGGTCTCTGTTCGCCCTACCCTAGAAGTTTAATAGTGCATTTCACTCGACATTTCATGCGCTTTGAGATGCCGCCTAGCCCAGTACGCTATCTGAAATAGGAGCGACGTAAATTGAACAAATGTGGTAGAATTTCGCTGAATTCTTAAATTAGCCATAATATAAAATGATCCAATCGGGTCTCTGTTTGAACTACCCTAGAAGTTTAATAGTGCATTTTATTCGCCATTTCATGCGCTTTGAGATGCCGCTTAGCCCACTACGCTATCTGAAATAGGAGCGACGTAGATTGAACAAATGTGATAGAATTATGCTGTATTCTTATATTAACCGTAATATAAAATGATGTAATCGGGTCACTGTTCGCCCTAACCTAGAAGTTTAATAGTGTATCTTACACGCCATTTTATGCGCTTTGAGATGCCGCATAGCCTAATACGATATCTGAAATAGGAGCGACGTAAATTGAACAAATCTGATAGAATTACGCTGAATTCTTATATTAACCGTAATATAAAATGATCTAATCGGGTCTCTGATTGTCCCACCCTAGAAGTTTAATAGTGCATTTTACTAGCCATTTCATGCGCTTTGAGATGCCGCTTAACCCAATACTCTATCTGAAATAGGAGCGACGTAAATTGGACAAATGTGATAGAATTCCGCTGAATTCTTATATTAACCATAATGTAAAATGATCTAATCGGCTGTCTGTTCGCCCTACCCTAGAAGTTTAATAGTGCATTTTACTCCCCATTTCATGCGCTTTGAGATGCCGCTTAGCCCAATACGCTATCTGAAATAGGAGCCACGTAAATTGAACAAATGTAATAGAATTACGCTGCATTCTTATATTAACCATAATGTAAAATGATCTAATCGGGTCTCTGATTGCACTGTCATAGAAGTTTACTAGTGCATTCCACTCGACATTTCATGCGCTTTAAGATGCCACCTAGCGCATTACGCTATCTGAAATAGGGGCGACGTAAATTGAACAAATGTGATAGAATTACGCAGAATTCTTATATTAACCGTAATTTAAGATGATCTTATCGGGTCTCTGATTGCCCTGTCACAGAAGTTCAGCAGTGCATTTTACTCGTCATTTCATGCGCTTTAAGGCGCCGTCTAGCCCAATCCGCTATCTGAAATTGGAGCAGCGTAAATTGAATAAATGTGATAGAGTTACGCAGAATTCTTATATAAACCATAATATAAAATGATCTCATCGGTGCTCTGATTGCCCTATCAAAGAAGTTTAGTACTGCATTTTACTCGTCACGCCATGCACTTTAAGGTGCCGCCTAGCCCAATACGCTATCTGAAATAGGAGCGACATAAATTGAACAAATGTGATAGAATTTTGCTGAATTCTTATATTAACCATAATATAATATGATCTATTCGGGTCTCTGATTTCCCTATCATAGAAGTTTAATAGTGCATTTCACTCGTCATTTCATGCGCTTTAAGGTGCCGCCTAGCCCAGTACGCTATCTGAAATAGGGGCGACGTAAATTGAATAAATGTGATAGATTTACGCAGAATTCTTATATTAACCATAATTTAAAATGACCTTGCCGGGTGTGTGATTGCCCTATCCGAGAAGTTTAGTAGTGCATTTTACTCGTAATTGCATGCGCTTTAAGATGCCGCTTAGCCCAATACGCTATCTGAAATAGGAGCGACATAAACTGAACAAATGTGATAGAGTTACGGAGAATTCTTATATTAACCATAATATAAAATGATCTCATCGGGTCTCTGTTTGCCCTACCCTAGAAGTTTAACAGTGCATTTTACACGACATTTCATGCGCTTTAAGATGCCGCCTAGAACAAAACGCTATCTGAAATTGGAGCTACGTAAATTGAACAGACGTGATAGAATTACGCAGAATTCATATATTAACCATAATATAATACGATGTATTCGGGTCTCTGATTGCCCTATCATAGAAGTTTAACAGTGCATTTTACTCGCCATTTTATGTGCTTTAAGGTGCCGCCTAGCCCAATACGCTATCTGAAATAGGAGCGTCGTAAATTGAACAAATGTGATAGAATTTTGCTGAATTCTTATATTAACCATAATATAATATGATCTATTCGGGCCTCTGGTTGCCCTATCATAGAAGCTTAATAGTGCATTTCACTCGTCATTTCATGCGCTATAAGGTGCCGCCTATCCCAGTACGCTATCTGAAATAAGGGCGACGTAAATTGAATAAATGTGATAGAATTACGCAGAATTCTTATATTAACCATAATTTAAAATGACCTTGTCGGGTCTGTGATTGCCCTATCCGAGAAGTTTAGTAGTGCATTTTACTCGTAATTGCATGCGCTTTAAGATGCCGCTTAGCCCAATACGCTATCTGAAATAGGAGCGACATAAATTGAACAAATGTGATAGAGTTACGCTGAATTCTTATATTAACCATAACATAAAGTGATCTAATCGGGTCTCTGTTTGCCGTACCCTAGAAGTTTAATAGTGCATTTTACTCGACATTTCATGCGATTTAAGATGCCACCTAGTCCAAAACGCTATCTGAAATTGGAGCTACGTAAATTGAACAGACGTGATAGAATTACGCAGAATTCATATATTAACCATAATATAATACGATATACTCGGGTCTCTGATTGCCCTATCATAGAAGTTTAATAGTGAATTTTACTCGTCATTTCATGTGCTGTAAGGTGCCGCCTAGCCCAATACGCTATCTGAAATAGAAGCGACGTAAATTGAACAAATGTGATAGAATTTTGCTGAATTCTTATATTAACCATAATATAATATGATCTATTCGGGCCTCTGATTGCCCTATCATAGAAGTTTAATAGTGCATTTCACTCGCCATTTCATGCGCTATAAGGTGCCGCCTAGCCCAGTACGCTATCTGAAATATGGGCGACGTAAATTGAACAAATGTGATAAAATTACGCTGAATTCTTATATTAACCATAATATAATACGATCTATTCGGGTCTCTGATTGCCCTATCATAGAAGTTTAATAGTGGAATTTATTCGTCACATCATGCGCTTTAAGGTGCCGCCTATCCCAATACACTATCTGAAATAGGAGCGACATAAATTGAACAAATGTGATAAAATTACGTTGAATTCTTATATTAACAGTAATACAAAATGATCTAATCGGGTCTCTGATTGCACTGTCATAGAAGTTTACTAGTGCATTTCACTCGACATTTCATGCGCTTTAAGATGCCACCTAGCGCAATACGCTATCTGAAATAGGGGCGACGTAAATTGAACAAATGTGATAGAATTACGCAGAATTCTTATATTAACCATAATTTAAGATGATCTAATCGGGTCTCTGATTGCCCTGTCACAGAAGTTCAGCAGTGCATTTTACTCGTCATTTCATGCGCTTTAAGGCGCCGTCTAGCCCAATCCGCTATCTGAAATTGGAGCAGCGTAAATTGAATAAATGTGATAGAGTTACGCAGAATTCTTATATAAACCTTAATATAAAATGATCTCATCGGGTCTCTGATTGCCCTACCAAAGAAGTTTAGTACTGCATTTTACTCGTGACGCCATGCGCTTTAAGGTGCCGCCGAGCCCAATACGCTATCTGAAATAGGAGCGACGTAAATTGAACAAATGTGATAGAATTTTGCTGAATTCTTATAATAACCGTAATATAATATGATCTATTCGGGTCTCTGATTGCCCTATCATAGAAGTTTAATAGTGCATTTCACTCGCCATTTCATGCGCTATAAGGTGCCGCCTAGCCCAGTACGCTATCTGAAATAGGGGCGACGTAAATTGAACAAATGTGATAGAATTACGCAGAATTCTTATATTAACCATAATTTAAAATGACATAATCGTATCTCTGATTGCCGTATCCGAGATGTTTAGTAGTGCATTTTACTCGTCATTTCATGCGCTTTAAGATGCCGAATCGACCAATACGCTATCTGAAATAGGAGCGACGTAAATTGAACAAATGTGATAGAATTACGCAGAATTCTTATATTAACAATAATATAAAATGATCTAATCGGGTCTCAGATTGCACTATCATAGAAGGTTAGTAGTGCATTTTACTCGCCATTCCATGTGCTTTTAGATGCCGCCTAACCCAATACGCTATCTGAAATAGGAGCGACGTAAATTGAACAAATGTGATACAATTTCGCTGAATTCTTATATTAACCATAATATAAAATTATCTAATCGGGTCTCTGATTGCCCTATCGTAGAAGGTTAGTAGTGCATTTTACTCGTCATTTCATGCGCTTTAAGGTGCCGCCTAGTCCAATACGCTATCTGAAATAGGAGCGACATAAATTGATCAAATGTGATAGAATTACGCAGAATTCTTATATTAACAATAATATAAAATGATCTAATCGGGTCTCCGATTGCCCTATCATAGAAGTTTAATAGTGCGTTTTACTCGTCATTTCATGCGCTTTAAGATGCCGCCTAGCACAATACGCTATCTGAAATAGGAGCGACATAAATTGAAAAAATGTGATAGAAGTACGCAGAATTCTTATATTAACCATAATATGTTACGATCTACTCGGTTCTCTGATTGCCCTATCATAGAAGTTTAACAGTGCATTTTACTCGTCATTTCATGCGCTTTAAGGTGCCGTCTAGCCCAATACGCTATCTGAAATAGGAGCGATATAAATTGAACAAATGTGATAAAATTACGTTAAATACTTATATTAACAATAATACAAAATGATCTAATCGGGTCTCTGATTGCCCTATCACAGAAGTTTAATAGTGCGTTTTACTCGTCATTTCATGCGCTTTAAGGTGCCGCCCAGTCCAATACGCTATCTGAAATAGGAGCGACACAAATTGAAAAAATGTGATAGAAGTACGCAGAATTCTTATATTAACCATAATATAAAATGATCTAATCGGGTCTCAGATTGCACTATCATACAAGGTTAGTAGTGCATTTTACTCGCCATTCCATGTGCTTTTAGATGCCGCCTAACCCAATACGCTATCTGAAATAGGAGCGACGTAAATTGAACAAATGTGATACAGTTTCGCTGAATTCTTATATTAACCATAATATAAAATTATCTAATCGGGTCTCTGATTGCCCTATCGTAGAAGGTTAGTAGTGCATTTTACTCGTCATTTCATGCGCATTAAGGTGCCGCCTAGTCCAATACGCTATGTGAAATAGGAGCGACATAAATTGAACAAATGTGATAGAATTACGCAGAACTCTTATATTAAGAATAATATAAAATGATCTAATCGGTTCTCTGATTGCCCTATCATAGAAGTTTAATAGTGCGTTTTACTCGTCATTTCATGCGCTTTAAGATGCCGCCTAGCACAATACGCTATCTGAAATAGGAGCGACATAAATTGAAAAAATGTGATAGAAGTACGCAGAATTCTTATATTAACCATAATATGTTACGATCTACTCGGTTCTCTGATTGCCCTATCATAGAAGTTTAACAGTGCATTTGACTCGTCATTTCATGCGCTTTAAGGTGCCGTCTAGCCCAATACGCTATCTGAAGTAGGAGCGATATAAATTGAACAAATGTGATAAAATTACGTTAAATACTTATATTAACAATAATACAAAATGATCTAATCGGGTCTCTGATTGCCCTATCACAGAAGTTTAATAGTGCGTTTTACTCGTCATTTCATGCGCTTTAAGGTGCCGCCCAGTCCAATACGCTATCTGAAATAGGAGCGACACAAATTGAAAAAATGTGATAGAAGTACGCAGAATTCTTATATTAACCATAATATAAAATGATCTAATCGGGTCTCAGATTGCACTATCATACAAGGTTAGTAGTGCATTTTACTCGCCATTCCATGTGCTTTTAGATGCCGCCTAACCCAATACGCTATCTGAAATAGGAGCGACGTAAATTGATCAAATGTGATACAATTTCGCAGAATTCTTATATTAACCATAATATAAAATTATCTAATCGGGTCTCTGATTGCCCTATCGTAGAAGGTTAGTAGTGCATTTTACTCGTCATTTCATGCGCTTTAAGGTGCCGCCTAGTCCAATACGCTATCTGAAATAGGAGCGACATAAATTGAACAAATGTGATAGAATTACGCAGCATTCTTATATTAACAATAATATAAAATGATCTAATCCGGTCTCTGATTGCCCTATCATAGAAGTTTAATAGTGCGTTTTACTCGTCATTTCATGCGCTTTAAGATGCCGCCTAGCACAATACGCTATCTGAAATAGGAGCGACATAAATTGAAAAAATGTGATAGAAGTACTCAGAATTCTTATATTAACCATAATATGTTACGATCTACTCGGTTCTCTGATTGCCCTATCATAGAAGTTTAATAGTGCGTTTTACTCGTCATTTCATGCGCTTTAAGATGCCGCCTAGCACAATACGCTATCTGAAATAGGAGCGACATAAATTGAAAAAATGTGATAGAAGTACGCAGAATTCTTATATTAACCATAATATGTTACGATCTACTCGGTTCTCTGATTGCCCTATCATAGAAGTTTAACAGTGCATTTGACTCGTCATTTCATGCGCTTTAAGGTGCCGTCTAGCCCAATACGCTATCTGAAGTAGGAGCGATATAAATTGAACAAATGTGATAAAATTACGTTAAATACTTATATTAACAATAATACAAAATGATCTAATCGGGTCTCTGATTGCCCTATCACAGAAGTTTAATAGTGCGTTTTACTCGTCATTTCATGCGCTTTAAGGTGCCGCCCAGTCCAATACGCTATCTGAAATAGGAGCGACACAAATTGAAAAAATGTGATAGAAGTACGCAGAATTCTTATATTAACCATAATATAAAATGATCTAATCGGGTCTCAGATTGCACTATCATACAAGGTTAGTAGTGCATTTTACTCGCCATTCCATGTGCTTTTAGATGCCGCCTAACCCAATACGCTATCTGAAATAGGAGCGACGTAAATTGATCAAATGTGATACAATTTCGCTGAATTCTTATATTAACCATAATATAAAATTATCTAATCGGGTCTCTGATTGCCCTATCGTAGAAGGTTAGTAGTGCATTTTACTCGTCATTTCATGCGCTTTAAGGTGCCGCCTAGTCCAATACGCTATCTGAAATAGGAGCGACATAAATTGAACAAATGTGATAGAATTACGCAGCATTCTTATATTAACAATAATATAAAATGATCTAATCCGGTCTCTGATTGCCCTATCATAGAAGTTTAATAGTGCGTTTTACTCGTCATTTCATGCGCTTTAAGATGCCGCCTAGCACAATACGCTATCTGAAATAGGAGCGACATAAATTGAAAAAATGTGATAGAAGTACTCAGAATTCTTATATTAACCATAATATGTTACGATCTACTCGGTTCTCAGATTGCCCTATCATAGAAGTTTAACAGTGCATTTTACTCGTCATTTCATGCGCTTTAAGGTGCCGTCTAGCCCAATACGCTATCTGAAATAGGAGCGATATAAATTGAACAAATGTGATAAAATTACGTTAAATACTTATATTAACAATAATACAAAATGATCTAATCGGGTCTCTGATTGCCCTATCACAGAAGTTTAATAGTGCGCTTTACTCGTCATTTCATGCGCTTTAAGGTGCCGCCCAGTCCAATACGCTATCTGAAATAGGAGCGACACAAATTGAAAAAATGTGATAGAAGTACGCAGAATTCTTATATTAACCATAATATAAAATGATCTAATCGGGTCTCAGATTGCACTATCATAGAAGGTTAGTAGTGCATTTTACTCGCCATTCCATGTGCTTTTAGATGCCGCCTAACCCAATATTCTATCTAAATAGGAGCGACGTAAATTGAACAAATGTGATAGAATTTTGCTGAATTCTTATATTGACCATAATATAATATGATCTATTCGGGTCTGTGATTGCCCTATCATAGAAGTTTAATAGTGCATTTCACTCCTCATTTCATGCGCTCTAAGGTGCCGCCTAGCCCAGTACGCTATCTCAAATAGGGGCGACGTAAATTGAATAAATGTGATAGAGTTACGCAGAATGCTTGTATTAACCATAATATAAAATGATATAATCGGGTCTCTGTTTGCCCTACCCTAGAAGTTTAATAGTGCATTTTACTCGACATTTCATGCGCTTTAAGATGCCACCTAGTCCAAAACGCTATCTGAAATGGGAGCGACGTAAATTGAACAAGTGTGATAGAATTACGCAGAATTCTTATATTAACCATAATTTAAAATGACCTAATCGTATCTCTGATTGCCCTATCCGAGAAGTTTAGTAGTGCAGTTTACTCGTCATTTCATGCGCTTTAAGATGCCACCTAGTCCAAAACGCTATCTGAAATGGGAGCGACGTAAATTGAACAAGTGTGATAGAATTACGCAGAATTCTTATATTAACCATAATTTAAAATGACCTAATCGTATCTCTGATGGCCCTATCCGAGAAGTTTAGTAGTGCAGTTTACTCGTCATTTCATGCGCTTTAAGATGCCGAATCGACCAATACGCTATCTGAAATAGGAGCGACGTAAATTGAACAAATGTGATAGAATTACGCAAGAATTCTTATATTAACCATAATTTACAATGATCTAATCGGGACTCTGATTGCGCTATCATAGAAGTTTAATAGCGCACTTTACTCGTCATTTCATGCGCTTTAAGGTGCCGCCTAGCCCAATACGCTATCTGAACTAGGAGCGACGTAAATTGAACAAATGTGATAAAATTATGCAGAATTCTTATATTAACCATAATATAAAATGATCTAATCGGGTCTCTGTTTGCCCTACCCTAGAAGTTTAATAGTGCATTTGACTCGACATTTCATGCGCCTTAAGATGCCAACAAGCCCACTACGCTATATCTAAATAGGAGCGACGTAAATTGAACAAATGTGACAGAATTACGCAGAATTCTTATCTTAAACATAATATTATACGATCTATCCGGTTCTCTGATTGCCCTATCATAGAAGTTTAATAGTGCATGTTACTCGTCATTTCATGCGCTTTAAGATGCCGCCTAGCCCAATACGCTATCTGAAATAGGAGCGACATAAATTGAACAAATGTGATAGAATTACGCAGGATTCTTATATTAACCATAATATAATACGATCTATTCTGGTTTCTGATTGCCCTATCATAGAAGATTAATAGTGCATTTTACTCGTCATTTCATGCGCTTTAAGATGCCGAATCGCCCAATACGCTATCTGAAATAGGAACGACGTAAATTGAACAAATGTGATAGAATTACGCAAGAATTCTTATATTAACCATAATATAATGCGATGTATTCGGGTCTCTGATTGCCCTATCATAGAAGTTTAATAGTGCATTTTACTCGTCCTTTCATGTGCTTTAAGGTGCCGCCTAACGCAATACGCTATCTGAAATTGGAGCAGCGAAAATTGAATAAATGTGATAGAGTTACGTAGAATTCTTATATAAACCATAATATAAAATGATCTCATCGGGTTTCTGATTGCCCTATCAAAGAAGTTTAGTACTGCATTTTAATCGCCATGCCATGCGCTTTAAGGTGCCGCTTACCCCAATGCGCTATCTGAAATGGGAGCGACGAAAATTGAACAAATGTGATAAAATTACGTTGAATTCTTATATTAACAATAATACAAAATGATCTAATCGGGTCTCTGATTGCACTGTCATAGAAGTTTACTAGTGCATTTTACTCGACATTTCATGCGCTTTAAGATGCCAACAAGCCCAATACGCTATCTCTAAATAGGAGCGACGTAAATTGAACAAATGTGACAGAATTACGCAGAATTCTTTTCTTAAACATAATATTATACGATCTATCCGGTTCTCTGATTGCCCTATCATAGAAGTTTGATAGTGCATTTTACTCGTCATTTCATGCGCTTTAAGGTGCCGCCCAGTCCAATACGCTATCTGAACTAGGAGCGACACAAATTGAAAAAATGTGATAGAAGTACGCAGAATTCTTATATTAACCATAATATTAAATGATCTAATCGGGTCTCAGATTGCACTATCATAGAAGGTTAGTAGTGCATTTTACTCGCCATTCCATGTGCTTTTAGATGCCGCCTAACCCAATACGCTATCTGAAATAGGAGCCACGTAAATTGAACAAATGTGATACAATTTCGCTGAATTCTTATATTAACCATAATATAAAATTATCTAATCGGGTCTCTGATTGCCCTATCGTAGAAGGTTAGTAGTGCATTTTACTCGTCATTTCATGCGCTTTAAGGTGCCGCCTAGTCCAATACGCTATCTGAAATAGGAGCGACATAAATTGAACAAATGTGATAGAATTACGCAGAATTCTTATATTAACAATAATATAAAATGATCTAATCGGGTCTCTGATTGCCCTATCATAGAAGTTTAATAGTGCGTTTTACTCGTCATTTCATGCGCTTTAAGATGCCGCCTAGCACAATACGCTATCTGAAATAGGAGCGACATAAATTGAATAAATGTGATAGAATTACGCAGAATTCTTATATTAACCATAATATGTTACGATCTACTCGGTTCTCTGATTGCCCTATCATAGAAGTTTAATAGTGCATTTTACTCGTCCTTTCATGCGCTTTAAGGTGCCGTCTAGCCCAATACGCTATCTGAAATAGGGGCGACGTAAATTGAATAAATGTGATAGAATTACGCAGAATTCTTATATTAACCATAATTTAAAATGACCTTGTCGGGTCTGTGATTGCCCTATCCGAGAAGTTTAGTAGTGCATTTTACTCGTAATTGCATGCGCTTTAAGATGCCGCTTAGCCCAGTACGCTATCTGAAATAGGAGCGACATAAATTGAACAAATGTGATAGAGTTACGCAGAATTCTTATATTAACCATAATATAAAATGATCTAATCGGGTCTCTGTTTGCCCTACCCTAGAAGTTTAATAGTGCATTATACTCGACATTTCATGCGCTTTAAGATGCCACCTTGTCCAAAACGCTATCTGAAATTGGAGCTACGTAAATTGAACAGACGTGATAGAATTACGCAGAATTCATATATTAACCATAATATAATACTATCTAATCGGGTCTCTGATTGCCCCATCATAGAAGTTTAATAGTGCATTTCACTCGACACTTCATGCGCTTTAAGATGCCAACAAGCCCAATACGCTATCTCTAGATAGGGGCGACGTAAATTGAACAAATGTGACAGAATTACGCAGAATTCTTATATTAACCATAACATAATACGATCTATCCGGTTCTCTGATTGCCCTATCATAGAAGTTTAATAGTGCATTTTACTCGTCGTTTCGTGCGCTTTAAGGAGCCGCCTAGCCCAATACGCTATCTGAAATAGGAGAGACATAAATTGAACAAATGTGATAGAATTACGCAGAATTCTTATATTAACCATAATATAATACGATCTATTCTGGTTTCTGATTACCCTATCATAGAAGTTTAATAGTGCATTTTTGTCGTCATTTCATGCGCTTTAAGGTGCCGCCTAGCCCAGTACGCTATCTGAAATAGGAGCGACGTAAATTGAACAAATGTGATAGAATTTTGCTGAATTCTTATATTAACCATAATATAATACGATGTATTCGGGTCTCTGAGTGCCATATCATAGAAGTTTAACAGTGCATTTTACTCGTCCTTTCATGTGCTTTAAGGTGCCGCCTAGCCCAATACGCTATCTGAAATAGGAGCGACGTAAATTGAACAAATGTGATAGAATTTTGCTGAATTCTTATATTGACCATAATATAATATGATCTATTCGGGTCTCTGATTGCCCTATCATAGAAGTTTAATAGTGCATTTCACTCGTCATTTCATGCGCTTTAAGGTGCCGCCTAGCCCAGTACGCTATCTGAAATAGGGGCGACGTAAATTGAACAAATGTGATAAAATTACGCTGAATTCTTGTATTAACCATAATATAATACGATCTATTCGGGTCTCTGATTGCCCTATCATAGAAGTTTAATAGTGGATTTAACTCGTCACATCATGCGCTTTAAGGTGCCGCCTAGCCCAATACGCTATCTGAAATAGGAGCGACATAAATTGAACAAATGTGATAGAATTACACAGAATTCTTATATTAACCATAATTTAAGATGATCTAATCGGGTCTCTGATTGCCCTGTCACAGAAGTTCACCAGTGCATTTTACTCGTCATTTCATGCACTTTAAGGCGCCGTCTAGCCCAATCCGCTATCTGAAATTGGAGCAGCGTAAATTGAATAAATGTGATAGAGTTACGTAGAATTCTTATATAAACCATAATATAAAATGTTCTCATCGGGTCTCTGGTTGCCCTATCAAAGAAGTTTAGTACTGCATTTTACTCGTCATGCCATGCGCTTTAAGGTGCCGCTTGGCCGAATGCGCTATCTGAAATGGGAGCGACGAAAATTGAACAAATGTGATAGAATTACGCAGAATTCTTATATTAACCATAATTTAAAATGACCTAATCCTATCTCTGATTGCCGTATCCGAGAAGTTTAGTAGTGCATTTTACTCGTCATTTCATGCGCTTTAAGATGCCGAATCGCCCAATACGCTATATGAAATAGGAGCGACATAAATTGAACAAATGTGATAGAATTACACAGAATTCTTATATTAACCATAATTTAAGATGATCTAATCGGGTCTCTGATTGCCCTGTCACAGAAGTTCACCAGTGCATTTTACTCGTCATTTCATGCACTTTAAGATGCCGCCTCGCCCAATACGCTTTCTGAAATAGGAGCGATGTAAATTGAACAAATGTGATAGAATTACGCAGAATTCTTATAGTAACCATAATTTAAAATGACCTTGTCGGGTCTGTGATTGCCCTATCCGAGAAGTTTAGTAGTGCATTTTCCTCGTAATTTCATGCGCTGTAAGATTCCGTCTCGCCCAATACGCTATCAGAAATAGGAGCGACAGAAATTGAACAAATGTGATAGAATTACGCAGAATTCTTATATTAACCATAATATAATACGATCTATTCGGGTCTCTGATTGCCCTATCATAGAAGTTTAATAGTGCATGTTACTCGTCATTTCATGCGCTTTAAGGAGCCGCCTAGCCCAATACGCTATCTGAAATAGGAGCGACATAAATTGAACAAATGTGATAGAAGCACGCAGAATTCTTGTATTAACCATAATATAATACGATGTATTCGGGTCTCTGATTGCCCTATCATACAAGTTTAATAGTGCATTTCACTTGTCATTTCAGGCGCTTTAAGGAGCCTCCTAGCCCAGTACGCTATCTGAAATAGGGGCGACGTAAATTGAATAAATGTGATAGAATTACGCAGAATTCTTATATTAACCATAATTTACAATGACCTTGTCGGGTCTGTGATTGCCCTATCCGAGAAGTTTAGTAGTGCATTTTACTCGTAATTGCATGCGCTTTAAGATGCCGCTTAGCCCAATACGCTATCTGAAATAGGAGCGACATAAATTGAACAAATGTGATAGAGTTACGCAGAATTCTTATATTAACCATAATATAAAATGATCTAATCGGGTCTCTGTTTGCCCTACCCTAGAAGTTTAATAGTGCATTTTACTCGACATTTCATGCGCTTTAAGATGCCACCTTGTCCAAAACGCTATCTGAAATTGGAGCTACGTAAATTGAACAGACGTGATAGAATTACGCAGAATTCATATATTAACCATAATATAATACTATCTAATCGGGTCTCTGATTGCCCCATCATAGAAGTTTAATAGTGCATTTTACTCGACATTTCATGCGCTTTAAGATGCCAACAAGCCCAATACGCTATCTCTAAATAGGGGCGACGTAAATTGAACAAATGTGATAAAATTACGCTGAATTCTTGTATTAACCATAATATAATACGATCTATTCGGGTCTCTGATTGCCCTATCATAGAGGTTTAATAGTGGATTTTACTCGTTACATCATGCGCTTTAAGGTGCCGCCTAGCCCAATACGCTATCTGAAATAGGAGCGACATAAATTGAACAAATGTGATAAAATTACGTTGAATTCTTATATTAACAATAATACAAAATGATCTAATCGGGTCTCTGATTGCACTGTCATAGAAGTTTACTACTGCATTTTACTCGACATTTCATGCGCTTTAAGGTACCGCCTAGTCCAATACGCTATCTGAAAAAGGAGCGACACAAATTGAACAAATGTGATAGAAGCACGCAAAATTCTTATATTAAACATAATATAATACGATATATCCGGGTCTCTGATTGCCCTATCATAGAAGTTTAATAGTGCATTTTACTCGACATTTCATGCGCATTAAGGTGCCACCCAGCCCAATACGCTATCTGAAATAGGGGCGACGTAAATTGAACAAATGTGATAGAATTACGCAGAATTCTTACATTAATCATAATATAATACGCTCCATCCGCGTCTCTGATTGCCCTATCATAGAAGGTTAGGAGTGCATTTTACTCGTCATTCCACGCGCTTTAAGATGCCGCATAGCCCAATATACTATCTGAAATAGGAGCGACGTAATTTGAACAAGTGTGATAGAATTACGCTGAATTCTTATATTAACCATAATATAAGATTACCTAATCGGGTCTCTGATTGCCCTGTCAGAGGAGTTTAGTAGTGCATTTTACTCGACATTTCATGCGCTTTAAGATGCCACCTAGCCCAATACGCTATCTGAAATAGGGGCGACGTAAATTGAACAAATGTGATAGAATTACGCAGAATTCTTATATAAACCATAATATAATACGATCCATCCGGGTCTCTGATTGCCCTATCATAGAAGTTTGATACTGCATTTTACTCGTCATTTCGTGCGCTTTAAGGTGCCGCCCATTCCAATACGCTATCTGAAATAGGAGCGACACAAATTGAAAAAATGTGATAGAAGTACGCAGAATTCTTATATTAACCATAATATAAAATGATCTAATCGGGTCTCAGATTGCACTATCATAGAAGGTTAGTAGTGCATTTTACTCGCCATTCCATGTGCTTTTAGATGCCGCATAACCCAATACGCTATCTGAAATAGGAGCGACATAAATTGAACAAATGTGATACAATTTCGCTGAATTCTTATATTAACCATAATATAAAATTATCTAATCGTGTCTCTGATTGCCCTATCGTAGAAGGTTAGTAGTGCATTTTACTCGTCATTTCATGCGCTTTAAGGTGCCGCCTAGTCCAATACGCTATCTGAAATAGGAGCGACATAAATTGAACAAATGTGATAGAATTACGCAGAATTCTTATATTAACAATAATATAAAATGATCTAATCGGGTCTCTGGTTGCCCTATCATAGAAGTTTAATAGTGCGTTTTACTCGTCATTTCATGCGCTTTAAGATGCCGCCTAGCACAATACGCTATCTGAAATAGGAGCGACATAAAGTGAACAAATGTGATAGAATTACGCAGAATTCTTATATTAACCATAATATGTTACGATCTACTCGGTTCTCTGATTGCCCTATCATAGAAGTTTAATAGTGCATTTTACTCGTCATTTCATGCGCTTTAAGGTGCCGTCTAGCCCAATACGCTATCTGAAATAGGAGCGATATAAATTGAACAAATGTGATAAAATTACGTTAAATACTTATATTAACAATAATACAAAATGATCTAATCGGGTCGCTGATTGCCCTATCATAGAAGTTTAACAGTGCATTTTACTCGACATTTCAAGCGCTTTAAGATGCCACCTAGCCCAATAAGCTATCTGAAATAGGGGCGACGTAAATTGAACAAATGTGATAAAATTATGCAGAATTCTTATATTAACCATAATATAAAATGATCTATTCGGGTCTCTGATTGCCCTATCATAGAAGTTTAATAGTGCATTTCACTCCTCATTTCATGCGCTTTAAGGTGCCGCCTAGCCCAGTACGCTATCTCAAATAGGGGCGACGTAAATTGAATAAATGTGATAGAGTTACGCAGAATTCTTATATTAACCATAATATAAAATGATATAATCGGGTCTCTGTTTGCCCTACCCTAGAAGTTTAATAGTGCATTTTACTCGACATTTCATGCGCTTTAAGATGCCACCTAGTCCAAAACGCTATCTGAAATGGGAGCGACGTAAATTGAACAAGTGTGATAGAATTACGCAGAATTCTTATATTAACCATAATTTAAAATGACCTAATCGTATCTCTGATTGCCCTATCCGAGAAGTTTAGTAGTGTAGTTTACTCGTCATTTCATGCGCTTTAAGATGCCGAATCGACCAATACGCTGTCTGAAATAGGAGCGACGTAAATTGAACAAATGTGATAGAATTACGCAAGAATTCTTATATTAACCATAATTTACAATGATCTAATCGGGACTCTGATTGCGCTATCATAGAAGTTTAATAGCGCACTTTACTCGTCATTTCATGCGCTTTAAGGCGCCGCCTAGCCCAATACGCTATCTGAACTAGGAGCGACGTAAATTGAACAAATGTGATAAAATTATGCAGAATTCTTATATTAACCATAATATAAAATGGTCTAATCGGGTCTCTGTTTGCCCTACCCTAGAAGTTTAATAGTGCATTTGACTCGACATTTCATGCGCCTTAAGATGCCAACAAGCCCAATACGCTATCTCTAAATAGGAGCGACGTAAATTGAACAAATGTGACAGTATTACGCAGAATTCTTATCTTAAACATAATATTATACGATCTATCCGGTTCTCTGATTGCCCTATCATAGAAGTTTAATAGTGCATGTTACTCGTCATTTCATGCGCTTTAAGGAGCCGCCTAGCCCAATACGCTATCTGAAATAGGAGCGACATAAATTGAACAAATGTGATAGAATTACGCAGAATTCTTATATTAACCATAATATAATACGATCTATTCTGGTTTCTGATTGCCCTATCATAGAAGTTTAATAGTGCATTTTAGTGGTCATTTCATGCGCTTTAAGGTGCCGCCTAGCCCAATACGCTATCTGAAATAGGAGCGACACAAATTGAAAAAATGTGATAGAAGTACGCAGAATTCTTATATTAACCATAATATAAAATGATCTAATCGGGTCTCAGATTGCACTATCATAGAAGGTTAGTAGTGCATTTTACTCGCCATTCCATGTGCTTTTAGATGCCGCATAACCCAATACGCTATCTGAAATAGGAGCGACATAAATTGAACAAATGTGATACAATTTCGCTGAATTCTTATATTAACCATAATATAAAATTATCTAATCGTGTCTCTGATTGCCCTATCGTAGAAGGTTAGTAGTGCATTTTACTCGTCATTTCATGCGCTTTAAGGTGCCGCCTAGTCCAATACGCTATCTGAAATAGGAGCGACATAAATTGAACAAATGTGATAGAATTACGCAGAATTCTTATATTAACAATAATATAAAATGATCTAATCGGGTCTCTGGTTGCCCTATCATAGAAGTTTAATAGTGCGTTTTACTCGTCATTTCATGCGCTTTAAGATGCCGCCTAGCACAATACGCTATCTGAAATAGGAGCGACATAAAGTGAACAAATGTTATAGAATTACGCAGAATTCTTATATTAACCATAATATGTTACGATCTACTCGGTTCTCTGATTGCCCTATCATAGAAGTTTAATAGTGCATTTTACTCGTCATTTCATGCGCTTTAAGGTGCCGTCTAGCCCAATACGCTATCTGAAATAGGAGCGATATAAATTGAACAAATGTGATAAAATTACGTTAAATACTTATATTAACAATAATACAAAATGATCTAATCGGGTCGCTGATTGCCCTATCATAGAAGTTTAACAGTGCATTTTACTCGACATTTCAAGCGCTTTAACATGCCACCTAGCCCAATAAGCTATCTGAAATAGGGGCGACGTAAATTGAACAAATGTGATAAAATTATGCAGAATTCTTATATTAACCATAATATAAAATGATCTATTCGGGTCTCTGATTGCCCTATCATAGAAGTTTAATAGTGCATTTCACTCCTCATTTCATGCGCTTTAAGGTGCCGCCTAGCCCAGTACGCTATCTCAAATAGGGGCGACGTAAATTGAATAAATGTGATAGAGTTACGCAGAATTCTTATATTAACCATAATATAAAATGATATAATCGGGTCTCTGTTTGCCCTACCCTAGAAGTTTAATAGTGCATTTTACTCGACATTTCATGCGCTTTAAGATGCCACCTAGTCCAAAACGCTATCTGAAATGGGAGCGACGTAAATTGAACAAGTGTGATAGAATTACGCAGAATTCTTATATTAACCATAATTTAAAATGACCTAATCGTATCTCTGATTGCCCTATCCGAGAAGTTTAGTAGTGTAGTTTACTCGTCATTTCATGCGCTTTAAGATGCCGAATCGACCAATACGCTATCTGAAATAGGAGCGACGTAAATTGAACAAATGTGATAGAATTACGCAAGAATTCTTATATTAACCATAATTTACAATGATCTAATCGGGACTCTGATTGCGCTATCATAGAAGTTTAATAGCGCACTTTACTCGTCATTTCATGCGCTTTAAGGCGCCGCCTAGCCCAATACGCTATCTGAACTAGGAGCGACGTAAATTGAACAAATGTGATAAAATTATGCAGAATTCTTATATTAACCATAATATAAAATGATCTAATCGGGTCTCTGTTTGCCCTACCCTAGAAGTTTAATAGTGCATTTGACTCGACATTTCATGCGCCTTAAGATGCCAACAAGCCCAATACGCTATCTCTAAATAGGAGCGACGTAAATTGAACAAATGTGACAGAATTACGCAGAATTCTTATCTTAAACATAATATTATACGATCTATCCGGTTCTCTGATTGCCCTATCATAGAAGTTTAATAGTGCATGTTACTCGTCATTTCATGCGCTTTAAGGAGCCGCCTAGCCCAATACGCTATCTGAAATAGGAGCGACATAAATTGAACAAATGTGATAGAATTACGCAGAATTCTTATATTAACCATAATATAATACGATCTATTCTGGTTTCTGATTGCCCTATCATAGAAGTTTAATAGTGCATTTTAGTGGTCATTTCATGCGCTTTAAGGTGCCGCCTAGCCCAATACGCTATCTGAAATAGGAGCGACGTAAATTGAACAAATGTGATAGAATTTTGCTGAATTCTTATATTAACCATAATATAATACGATGTATTCGGGTCTCTGATTGCCCTATCATAGAAGTATAAAAGTGCATTTTACTCGTCATTTCATGCGCTTTAAGATGCCGAATCGCCCAATACGCTATCTGAAATAGGAACGACGTAAATTGAACAAATGTGATAGAATTACGCAAGAATTCTTATATTAACCATAATAGAATACGATGTATTCGGGTCTCTGATTGCCCTATCATAGAAGTTTAATAGTGCATTTTACTCGTCCTTTCATGTGCTTTAAGGTGCCACCTAGCCCAATACGCTATCTGAAACAGGGGCGACGTAAATTGAACAAATGTGATAGAATTACGCAGAATTCTTATATAAACCATAATATAATACGATCCATCCGGGTCTCTGATTGCCCTATTATAGAAGTTTGATAGTGCATTTTACTCGTCATTTCATGCGCTTTAAGGAGCCGCCCAGTCCAATACGCTATCTGAAATAGGAGCGACACAAATTGAAAAAATGTGATAGAAGTACGCAGAATTCTTATATTAACCATAATATAAAATGATCTAATCGGGTCTCAGATTGCACTATCATAGAAGGTTAGTAGTGCATTTTACTCGCCATTCCATGTGCTTTTAGATGCCGCCTAACCCAATACGCTATCTGATATAGGAGTCACGTAAATTGAACAAATGTGATACAATTCCGCTGAATTCTTATATTAACCATAATATAAAATTATCTAATCGGGTCACTGATTGCCCTATCGTAGAAGGTTAGTAGCGCATTTTACTCGTCATTTCATGCGCTTTAAGGTGCCGCGTAGTCCAATACGCTATCTGAAATAGGAGCGACATAAATTGAACAAATGTGATAGAATTACGCAGAATTCTTATATTAACAATAATATAAAATGATCTAATCGGGTCTCTGATTGCCCTATCAAAGAAGTTTAATAGTGCGTTTTACTCGTCATTTCATGCGCTTTAAGATGCCGCCTAGCACAATACGCTATCTGAAATAGGAGCGACATAAATTGAACAAATGTGATAGAATTACGCAGAATTCTTATATTAACCATAATATGTTACGATCTACTCGGTTCTCTGATTGCCCTATCATACAAGTTTAATAGTGCATTTTACTCGTCATTTCATGCGCTTTAAGGTGCCGTCTAGCCCAATACGCTATCTGAAATAGGGGCGACGTAAATTGAATAAATGTGATAGAATTACGCAGAATTCTTATATTAACCATAATTTAAAATGACCTTGTCGGGTCTGTGATTGCCCTATCCGAGAAGTTTAGTAGTGCATTTTACTCGTAATTGCATGCGCTTTAAGATGCCGCTTAGCCCAGTGCGCTATCTGAAATAGGAGCGACATAAATTGAACAAATGTGATAGAGTTACGCAGAATTCTTATATTAACCATAATATAAAATGATCTAATCGGGTCTCTGTTTGCCCTACCCTAGAAGTTTAATAGTGCATTTTACTCGACATTTCATGCGCTTTAAGATGCCACCTTGTCCAAAACGCTACCTGAAATTGGAGCTACGTAAATTGAACAGACGTGATAGAATTACGCAGAATTCATATATTAACCATAATATAATACTATCTAATCGGGTCTCTGATTGCCCCATCATAGAAGTTTAATAGTGCATTTCACTCGACATTTCATGCGCTTTAAGATGCCAACAAGCCCAATACGCTATCTCTAGATAGGGGCGACGTAAATTGAACAAATGTGACAGAATTACGCAGAATTCTTATATTAACCATAATATAAAATGATCTAATCGGGTCTCTGTTTGCCCTACCCTAGAAGTTTAATAGTGCATTTCACTCGACATTTCATGCGCTTTAAGATGCCAACAAGCCCAATACGCTATCTCTAGATAGGGGCGACGTAAATTGAACAAATGTGATAGAATTTTGCTGAATTCTTATATTGACCATAATATAATATGATCTATTCGGGTCTCTGATTGCCCTATCATAGAAGTTTAATAGTGCATTTCACTCGTCATTTCATGCGCTTTAAGGTGCCGCCTAGCCCAGTACGCTATCTGAAATAGGGGCGACGTAAATTGAACAAATGTGATAAAATTACGCTGAATTCTTATATTAACCATAATATAATACGATCTATTCGGGTCTCTGATTGCCCTATCATAGAAGTTCAATAGTGGATTTTACTCGTCACATCATGCGCTTTAAGGTGCCGCCTAGCCCAATACGCTATCTGAAATAGGAGCGACATAAATTGAACAAATGTGATAGAATTACACAGAATTCTTATATTAACAATAATTTAAGATGATCTAATCGGGTCTCTGATTGCCCTGTCACAGAAGTTCAGCAGTGCATTTTACTCGTCATTTCATGCGCTTTAAGGCGCCGTCTAGCCCAATCCGCTATCTGAAATTGGAGCAGCGTCAATTGAATAAAGGTGATAGAGTTACGTAGAATTCTTATATAAACCATAATATAAAATGTTCTCATCGGGTCTCTGATTGCCCTATCAAAGAAGTTTAGTACTGCATTTTACTCGTCATTTCATGCGCTTTAAGGTGCCGCCTAGACCAATACGCTATCTGAAATAGGAGCGACGTAAATTGAACAAATGTGATAAAATTACGCTCAATTCTTATATTAACCATAATATAATACGATCTATCCGGTTCTCTGATTGCCCTATCATAGAAGTTTAATAGAGCATTTTACTCGTCATTTCATGCGCTTTAAGGAGCCGCCTAGCCCAATACGCTATCTGAAATAGGAGCGACATAAATTGAACAAATGTGATAGAATTACGCAGAATTCTTATATTAACCATGATATAATACGATCTATTCTGGTTTCTGATTGCCCTATCATAGAAGTTTAATAGTGCATTTTACTCGCCATTTCATGCGCTTTAAGGTGCCGTCTAGCCCAATACGCTATCTGAAATAGGAGCGACGTGAATTGAACAAATGTGATTGAATTTTACTGAATTCTTATATTAACCATAATAGAATATGATATATTCGGGTCTCTGATTGCCCTATCATAGAAGTTTAATAGTGCATTTCACTCGCCATTTCATGCGCTTTAAGGTGCCGCCTAGACCAGTACGCTATCTGAAATAGGGGCGACGTAAATTGAACAAATGTGATAAAATTACGCTGAATCCTTATATTAACCATAATATAATACGATCTATTCGGGTCTCTGATTGCCCTATCATAGAGGTTTAATAGTGGATTTTACTAGTCACATCATGCGCTTTAAGGTGCCGCCTAGCCCTATACGCTATCTGTAATAGGAGCGACATAAATTGAACAAATGTGATAATATTACGTTGAATTCTTATATTAACAATAATACAAAATGATCTAATCGGGTCTCCGATTGCCCTATCATAGAAGGTGCGGAGTGCATTTTACTCGTCATTCCACGCGCTTTAAGATGCCGCATAGCCCAATATACTATCTGAAATAGGAGCGACGTAATTTGAACAAGTGTGATAGAATTACGCTGAATTCTTATATTAACCATAATATAAGATGACCTAATCGGGTCTCTGATTGCCCTGTCCGAGGAGTTTAGTAGTGCATTTTACTCGACATTTCATGCGCTTTAAGATGCCGCCTCGCCCAATACGCTTTCTGAAATAGGAGCGATGTAAATTGAACAAATGTGATAGAATTACGCAGAATTCTTATAGTAACCATAATTTAAAATGACCTTGTCGGGTCTGTGATTGCCCTATCAAAGAAGTTTAGTACTGTATTTTACTCGTCATGCCATGCGCTTTATGGTGCCGCTTAGTCCAATGCGCTATCTGAAATGGGAGCGACGTAAATTGAACAAATGTGATACAATTTCGCTGAATTCTTATATTAACCATAATATAAGATGACCTAATCGGGTCTCTGGTTGCCCTATCCGAGAAGTTTAGTAGTGCATTTTACTCGTAATTTCATGCGCTGTAAGATTCCGTCTAGCCCAATACGCTATCTGAAATAGGAGCGATATAAATTGAACAAATGTGATAAAATTACGTTAAATACTTATATTAACAATAATACAAAATGATCTAATCGGGTCTCTGATTGCCCTATCATAGAAGTTTAATAGTGCATTTTACTCGACATTTCAAGCGCTTTAAGATGCCACCTAGCCCAATAAGCTATCTGAAATAGGGGCGACGTAAATTGAACAAATGTGATAGAATTACACAGAATTCTTATATTAACCATAATATAATACGATCAATTCGGGTCTCTGATTGCCCTATCGTAGAAGTTTAATAGTGCATTTTACTCGACATTTCATGCGCTTTAAGATGCCACCTAGTCCAAAATGCTATCTGAAAATGGAGCTACGTAAATTGAACAGACGTGATAGAATTACGCAGAATTCATATATTAACCATAATATAATACGATGTATTCGGGTCTCTGATTTCCCTATCACAGAAGTTTAAAAGTGCATTTTACTCGTCATTTCATGCGCTTTAAGGTGCCGCCTAGCACAATACGCTATCTGAAATAGGAGCGACATAAATTGAACAAATCTGATAAAATTACGTTGGATTCTTATATTAACAATAACACAAAATGATCTAATCGGGTCTCTGATTGCCCTATCATAGAAGTTTAATAGTGCATTTTACTCGCCATTTCATGCGCTTTAAAGCGCCGTCTAGTCCAATCCACTATCTGAAATTGGAGCAGCGTAAATTGAATAAATGTGATAGAGTTACGCAGAATTCTTATATAAACCATAATATAAAATGATCTCATCGGGTCTCTGATTGCCCTATCAAAGAAGTTCAGTACTGCATTTTACTCGTCACGCCATGCGCTTTAAGGTGCCGCTTAGCCCAATGCGCTATCTGAAATGGGAGCGACGTAAATTGAACAAGTGTGATAGAATTACGCAGAATCCTTATATTAACCATAATTTAAAATAACCTAATCGTATCTCTGATTGCCCTATCCGAGAAGTTTAGCAGTGCATTTTACTCGTCATTTCATGCGCTTTAAGATGCCGAATCGACCAATACGCTATCTGAAATAGGAGCGACGTAAATTGAACAAATGTGATAGAATTACGCAAGAATTCTTATATTAACCATAATTTAAAATGATCTAATCGGGACTCTGATTGCGCTATCATAGAAGTTTAATAGCGCATTTTACTCGTCATTTCATGCGCTTTAAGGCGCCGCCTAGCCCAATACGCTATCTGAAATAGGAGCGACGTAAATTTAACAAATGTGATAGAATTACGCAGAATTCTTATATTAACCATAATATGTTACGATCTACTCGGTTCTCTGATTGCCCTATCATAGAAGTTTAATAGTGCATTTTACTCGTCATTTCATGCGCTTTAAGGTGCCGCCTAGCCCAATACGCTATCTGAAATAGGAGAGACATAAATTGAACAAATGTGATAGAATTACGCAGAATTCTTATATTAACCATAATATAATACGATCTATTCTGGTTTCTGATTACCCTATCATAGAAGTTTAATAGTGCGTTTTTGTCGTCATTTCATGCGCTTTAAGGTGCCGCCTAGCCCAATACGCTATCTGAAATAGGAGCGACGTAAATTGAACAAGTGTGATAGAATTTTGCTGAATTCTTATATTAACCATAATATAATACGATGTATTCGGGTCTCTGATTGCCCTATCATAGAAGTTCAATAGTGCATTTTACTCGTCCTTTCATGTGCTTTAAGGTGCCGCCTAGCGCAATACGCTATCTGAAATAGGAGCGACGTAAATTGAACAAATGTGATAGAATTTTGCTGAATTCTTATATTGACCATAATATAATATGATCTATTCGGGTCTCCGATTGCCCTATCATAGAAGTTTAATAGTGCGTTTTACTCGTCATTTCATGCGCTTTAAGGTGCCGTCTAGCCCAATCCGCTATCTGAAATTGGAGCTGCGTAAATTGAATAAATGTGATAGAGTTACGCAGAATTCTTATATTAACCATAATACAAAATGATCTCATTGGGTCTCTGATTGCCCTATCATAGAAATTTAATAGTGCATTTTACTCGTCATTTCATGCGCTTTAAGGTGCCGCCTAGCCCAATACGCTATCTGAAATAGGAGCGATATAAATTGAACAAATGTGATAAAATTACGTTGAATTCTTATATTAACAATACTATAAAATGATCTAATCGGGTCTCTGATTGCCCTATCATAGAAGTATAACAGTGCATTTTACTCGACATTTCATGCGCTTTAAGGTGCCGTCTCGCCCAATCCGCTATCTGAAACTGGAGCTGCGTAAATTGAATAAATGTGATAGAGTTACGCAGAAGTCTTATATTAACCATAATACAAAATGATCTCATCGGGTCTCTGATTGCCCTATCATAGAAGTTTAATAGTGCATTTTACTCGTGATTTCATGCGCTTTAAGGTGCCGCCCAGCCCAATACGCTATCTGAAACGGGAGCGACATAAATTGACCAAATCTGATAAAATTACGTTGAATTCTTATATTAACAATAATACAAAATGATCTAATCGGGACTCTGATTGCCCTGTCACAGAAGTTCAGCAGTTCATTTTACTCGACGTTTCATGCGCTTTAAGGTGCCGTCTAGCCCAATCCGCTATCTGAAATTGGAGCTGCGTAAATTGAATAAATGTGATAGAGTTACGCAGAATTCTATATATTAACCATAATACAAAATGATCTCATCGGGTCTCTGATTGGCCTATCATAGAAGTTTAATAGTGCATTTTACTCGTCATTTCATGCGCTTTAAGGTGCCGCCTAGCCCAATACGCTATCTGAAATGGGAGCGACATAAATTGATCAAATGTGATAAAATTACGTTGAATTCTTATATTAACAATAATACAAAATGATCTAATCGGGTCTCTGATTGCCCTGTCACAGAAGTTCAGCAGTGCATTTTACTCGTCATTTCATGCGCTTTAAGGCGCCGTCTAGCCCAATCCGCTATCTGAAATAGGAGCGACGTAAATTGAATAAATGTGATAGAGTTACGCAGAATTCTTATATAAACCATAATATAAAATGAACTCATCGGGTCTCTGATTGCCACATCAAAGAAGTTTAGTACTGCATTTTACTCGTCACGCCATGCGCTTTAAGGTGCCGCTTAGCCCAATGCGCTATCTGAAATGGGAGCGACGTAAATTGAACAAATGTGATAGAATTACGCAGAATTCTTATATTAACCATAATGTAATATGACCTATTCGGGTCTCTGATTGCCCTATCATACAAGTTTAATAGTGGATTTTACTCGACACATCATGCGCTTTAAGGTGCCGCCTTGCGCAATACGCTATCTGAAATAGGAGCGACATAAATTGAACAAATGTGTTAAAATTACGTTGAATTCTTATATTAACAATAATACAGAATGATCTAATCGGGTCTCTTATTGCACTGTCATAGAAGTTTACTAGTGCATTTTACTCGACATTTCATGCGCTTTAAGATGCCAACAAGACCAATACGCTATCTCTAAATAGGGGCGACGTAAATTGAACAAATGTGACAGAATTACGCAGAATTCTTATATTAAACATAATATAATACGATCTATCCGGTTCTCTGATTGCCCTATCATAGAGGTTTAATAGTGGATTTTACTCGTTACATCATGCGCTTTAAGGTGCCGCCTAGCACAATACGCTATCTGAAATAGGAGCGACATAAATTGAACAAATGTGATAAAATTACGTTGAATTCTTATATTAACAATAATACAAAATGATCTAATCGGGTCTCTGATTGCACTGTCATTGAAGTTTACTAGTGCATTTTACTCGACATTTCATGCGCTTTAAGGTATCGCCTAGTCCAATACGCTATCTGAAATAGGAGCGACACAAATTGAACAAATGTGATAGAAGCACGCAGAATTCTTATATTAAACATAATATAATACGATCTATCCGGGTCTCTGATTGCCCTATCATAGAAGTTTAATAGTGCATTTTACTCGACATTTCATGCGCTTTAAGATGCCACCCAGCCCAATACGCTATCTGAAATAGGGGCGACGTAAATTGAACAAATGTGATAGAATTACGCAGAATTCTTATATAAACCATAATATAATACGATCCATCCGGGTCTCTGATTGCCCTATCATAGAAGTTTGATAGTGCATTTTACTCGTCATTTCATGCGCTTTAAGGTGCCGCCCAGTCCAATACGCTATCTGAAATAGGAGCGACACAAATTGAAAAAATGTGATAGAAGTACGCAGAATTCTTATATTAACCATAATATAAAATGATCTAATCGGGTCTCAGATCGGACTATCATAGAAGGTTAGTAGTGCATTTTACACGCCATTCTATGTGCTTTTAGATGCCGCCTAACCCAATACGCTATCTGAAATAGGAGCGACGTAAATTGAACAAATGTGATACAATTTCGCTGAATTCTTATATTAACCATAATATAAAATTATCTAATCGGGTCTCTGATTGCCCTATCGTAGAAGGTTAGTAGTGCATTTTACTCGTCAGTTCATGCGCTTTAAGGTGCCGCCTAGTCCAATACGCTATCTGAAATAGGAGCGACATAAATTCAACAAATGTGATAGAATTACGCAGAATTCTTATATTAACAATAATATAAAATGATCTAATCGGGTCTCTGATTGCCCTATCATAGAAGTTTAATAGTGCGTTTTACTCGTCATTTCATGCGCTTTAAGATGCCGCCTAGCACAATACGCTATCTGAAATAGGAGCGACATAAATTGAACAAATGTGATAGAATTACGCAGAATTCTTATATTAACCATAATATGTTACGATCTACTCGGGTCTCTGATTGCCCTATCATACAAGTTTAATAGTGCATTTTACTCGTCATTTCATGCGCTGTAAGGTGCCGTCTAGCCCAATACGCTATCTGAAATAGGAGCGATATAAATTGAACAAATGTGATAAAATTACGTTAAATACTTATATTAACAATAATACAAAATGATCTAATCGGGTCTCTGATTGCCCTATGGTAGAAGTTTAATAGTGCATTTTACTCGACATTTCAAGCGCTTTAAGATGCCACCTAGCCCAATAAGCTATCTGAAATAGGGGCGACGTAAATTGAACAAATGTGATAGAATTACACAGAATTCTTATATTAACCATAATATAATACGATCAATTCGGGTCTCTGATTGCCCTATCATAGAAGTTTAAAAGTGCATTTTACTCGTCATTTCATGCGCTTTAAGATGCCGAATCGCCCAGTACGCTATCTAAATAGGAGCGACGTAAATTGAACAAATGTGATAGAATTTTGCTGAATTCTTATATTAACCATAATATAATATGATCTATTCGGGTCTCTGATTGCCCTATCATAGAAGTTTAATAGTGCATTTCACTCCTCATTTCATACGCTTTAAGGTGCCGCCTAGCCCAGTACGCTATCTCAAATAGGGGCGACGTAAATTGAATAAATGTGATAGAGTTACGCAGAATTCTTATATTAACCATAATATAATACGATCTATTCGGGTCTCTGATTGCCCTAACCTAGAAGTTTAATAGTGGATTTTACTCGCCACATCATGCGCTTTAAGGTGCCGCCTAGCCCAATACGCTATCTGAAATAGGAGCGACATAAATTGAACAAATGTGATAGAATTACACAGAATTCTTATATTAACCATAATTTAAGATGATCTAATCGGGTCTCTGATTGCCCTGTCACAGAAGTTCAGCAGTGCATTTTACACGTCATTTCATGCGCTTTAAGGCGCTGTCTAGCCCAATCCGCTATCTGAAATTGGAGCAGCGTAAATTGAATAAATGTGATAGAGTTACGTAGAATTCTTATATAAACCATAATATAAAATGATCTCATCGGGTCTCTGATTGCCCTATCAAAGAAGTTTAGTACTGCATTTTACTCGTCATGCCATGCGCTTTAAGGTGCCGCTTAGCCGAATGCGCTATCTGAAATAGGGGCGACGTAAATTGAACAAATGTGATAGAATTACGCAAGAATTCTTATATTAACCATAATATAAAATGATCTAATCGGTTCTCTGTTCGCCCTACCCTAGAAGTTTAATAGTGCATCTTACTCGACATTTCATGCTCTTCAAGATGCCACCTAGTCCAAAACGCTATCTGAAATTGGAGCTACGTAAATTGAACAGACGTGATAGAATTTCGCAGAATTCATATATTAACCATAATATAATACGATGTATTCGGGTCGCTGATTGCCCTATCATAGAAGTTTAATAGTGCATTTTACTCGTCATTTCATGTGCTTTAAGGTGCCGCCTAGCCCAATACGCTATCTGAAATAGGAGCGACGTAAATTGAACAAATGTGATAGAATTTTGCTGAATTCTTATATTAACCATAATATAATATGATCTATTCGGGTCTCTGATTGCCCTATCATAGAAGTTTATTAGTGCATTTCACTCATCATTTCATGCGCTATAAGGTGCCTCCTAGCCCAGGACGCTATCTGAAATATGGGCGACGTAAATTGAACAAATGTGATAAAATTACGCTGAATTCTTATATTAACCATAATATAATACGATCTATTCGGGTCTCTGATTGCCCTATCATAGAAGTTTAATAGTGGATTTTACTCGTCACATCATGGGCTTTAAGGTGCCGCCTAGCCCAATACGCTATCTGAAATAGGAGCGACATAAATTGAACAAATGTGATAAAACTACGTTGAATTCTTATATTAACAATAATACAAAATGATATAATCGGGTCTCTGATTGCACTGTCATAGAAGTTTACTAGAGCATTTTACTCGACATTTCATGCGCTTTAAGATGCCACCTAGCCCAATACGCTATCTGAAATAGGGGCGACGTAAATTGAACAAATGTGATAGAATTACGCAGAATTCTTATATTAACCATAATATAATACGATCTATTCTGGTTTCTGATTGCCCTATCATAGAAGTTTAATAGTGCATTTTAGTCATCATTTCATGCGCTTTAAGGTGCCGCCTAGCCCAATACGCTATCTGAAATAAGTGCGACGTAAATTGAACAAATGTGATAGAAATTTGCTGAATTCTTATATTAACCATAATATAATACGATGTATTCGGGTCTCTGGTTGCCCTATCATGGAAGTTTAATAGTGCATTTCACTCGTCATTTCATGCGCTTTAAGGTGCCGCATAGCCCAGTATGCTATCTGAAATAGGGGCGACGTAAATTGAACAAATGTGATAAAATTACGCTGAATTCTTATATTAACCATAATATAATACGATTTATTCGGGTGTCTGATTGCCCTATCATAGAAGTTTAATACTGGATTTTACTCGTCACATCATGCGCTTTAAGATGCCACCTAGCCCAATACGCTATCTGAAATTGGAGCAGCGTAAATTGAATAAATGTGATGGAGTTACGTAGAATTCTTATATAAAACATAATATAAAATGATCTCATCGGGTCTCCGATTGCCCTATCAAAGAAGTTTAGTACTGTATTTTACTCGTCATGCCATGCGCTTTATGGTGCCGCTTAGTCCAATGCGCTATCTGAAATGGGAGCGACGTAAATTGAACAAATGTGATACAATTTCGCTGAATTCTTATATTAACCATAATATAAGATGACGTAATCGGGTCTCTGGTTGCCCTATCCGAGAAGTTTAGTAGTGCATTTTACTCGTAATTTCATGCGCTGTAAGATTCCGTCTAGCCCAATACGCTATCTGAAATAGGAGCGATATAAATTGAACAAATGTGATAAAATTACGTTAAATACTTATATTAACAATAATACAAAATGATCTAATCGGGTCTCTGATTGCCCTATCATAGAAGTTTAATAGTGCATTTTACTCGACATTTCAAGCGCTTTAAGATGCCACCTAGCCCAATAAGCTATCTGAAATAGGGGCGACGTAAATTGAACAAATGTGATAGAATTACACAGAATTCTTATATTAACCATAATATAATACGATCAATTCGGGTCTCTGATTGCCCTATCGTAGAAGTTTAATAGTGCATTTTACTCGACATTTCATGCGCTTTAAGATGCCACCTAGTCCAAAATGCTATCTGAAAATGGAGCTACGTAAATTGAACAGACGTGATAGAATTACGCAGAATTCATATATTAACCATAATATAATACGATGTATTCGGGTCTCTGATTTCCCTATCACAGAAGTTTAAAAGTGCATTTTACTCGTCATTTCATGCGCTTTAAGGTGCCGCCTAGCACAATACGCTATCTGAAATAGGAGCGACATAAATTGAACAAATCTGATAAAATTACGTTGGATTCTTATATTAACAATAACACAAAATGATCTAATCGGGTCTCTGATTGCCCTATCATAGAAGTTTAATAGTGCATTTTACTCGCCATTTCATGCGCTTTAAAGCGCCGTCTAGTCCAATCCACTATCTGAAATTGGAGCAGCGTAAATTGAATAAATGTGATAGAGTTACGCAGAAATCTTATATAAACCATAATATAAAATGATCTCATCGGGTCTCTGATTGCCCTATCAAAGAAGTTCAGTACTGCATTTTACTCGTCACGCCATGCGCTTTAAGATGCCGAATCGACCAATACGCTATCTGAAATAGGAGCGACGTAAATTGAACAAATGTGATAGAATTACGCAAGAATTCTTATATTAACCATAATTTAAAATGATCTAATCGGGACTCTGATTGCGCTATCATAGAAGTTTAATAGCGCATTTTACTCGTCATTTCATGCGCTTTAAGGCGCCGCCTAGCCCAATACGCTATCTGAAATAGGAGCGACGTAAATTGAACAAATGTGATAGAATTACGCAGAATTCTTATATTAACCATAATATGTTACGATCTACTCGGTTCTCTGATTGCCCTATCATAGAAGTTTAATAGTGCATTTTACTCGTCATTTCATGCGCTTTAAGGTGCCGCCTAGCCCAATACGCTATCTGAAATAGGAGAGACATAAATTGAACAAATGTGATAGAATTACGCAGAATTCTTATATTAACCATAATATAATACGATCTATTCTGGTTTCTGATTACCCTATCATAGAAGTTTAATAGTGCGTTTTTGTCGTCATTTCATGCGCTTTAAGGTGCCGCCTAGCCCAATACGCTATCTGAAATAGGAGCGACGTAAATTGAACAAGTGTGATAGAATTTTGCTGAATTCTTATATTAACCATAATATAATACGATGTATTCGGGTCTCTGATTGCCCTATCATAGAAGTTCAATAGTGCATTTTACTCGTCCTTTCATGTGCTTTAAGGTGCCGCCTAGCGCAATACGCTATCTGAAATAGGAGCGACGTAAATTGAACAAATGTGATAGAATTTTGCTGAATTCTTATATTGACCATAATATAATATGATCTATTCGGGTCTCCGATTGCCCTATCATAGAAGTTTAATAGTGCGTTTTACTCGTCATTTCATGCGCTTTAAGGTGCCGTCTAGCCCAATCCGCTATCTGAAATTGGAGCTGCGTAAATTGAATAAATGTGATAGAGTTACGCAGAATTCTTATATTAACCATAATACAAAATGATCTCATTGGGTCTCTGATTGCCCTATCATAGAAATTTAATAGTGCATTTTACTCGTCATTTCATGCGCTTTAAGGTGCCGCCTAGCCCAATACGCTATCTGAAATAGGAGCGATATAAATTGAACAAATGTGATAAAATTACGTTGAATTCTTATATTAACAATACTATAAAATGATCTAATCGGGTCTCTGATTGCCCTATCATAGAAGTATAACAGTGCATTTTACTCGACATTTCATGCGCTTTAAGGTGCCGTCTCGCCCAATCCGCTATCTGAAACTGGAGCTGCGTAAATTGAATAAATGTGATAGAGTTACGCAGAAGTCTTATATTAACCATAATACAAAATGATCTCATCGGGTCTCTGATTGCCCTATCATAGAAGTTTAATAGTGCATTTTACTCGTGATTTCATGCGCTTTAAGGTGCCGCCCAGCCCAATACGCTATCTGAAACGGGAGCGACATAAATTGACCAAATCTGATAAAATTACGTTGAATTCTTATATTAACAATAATACAAAATGATCTAATCGGGACTCTGATTGCCCTGTCACAGAAGTTCAGCAGTTCATTTTACTCGACGTTTCATGCGCTTTAAGGTGCCGTCTAGCCCAATCCGCTATCTGAAATTGGAGCTGCGTAAATTGAATAAATGTGATAGAGTTACGCAGAATTCTATATATTAACCATAATACAAAATGATCTCATCGGGTCTCTGATTGGCCTATCATAGAAGTTTAATAGTGCATTTTACTCGTCATTTCATGCGCTTTAAAGTGCCGCCTAGCCCAATACGCTATCTGAAATGGGAGCGACATAAATTGATCAAATGTGATAAAATTACGTTGAATTCTTATATTAACAATAATACAAAATGATCTAATCGGGTCTCTGATTGCCCTGTCACAGAAGTTCAGCAGTGCATTTTACTCGTCATTTCATGCGCTTTAAGGCGCCGTCTAGCCCAATCCGCTATCTGAAATAGGAGCGACGTAAATTGAATAAATGTGATAGAGTTACGCAGAATTCTTATATAAACCATAATATAAAATGATCTCATCGGGTCTCTGATTGCCACATCAAAGAAGTTTAGTACTGCATTTTACTCGTCACGCCATGCGCTTTAAGGTGCCGCTTAGCCCAATGCGCTATCTGAAATGGGAGCGACGTAAATTGAACAAATGTGATAGAATTACGCAGAATTCTTATATTAACCATAATGTAATATGACCTATTCGGGTCTCTGATTGCCCTATCATACAAGTTTAATAGTGGATTTTACTCGACACATCATGCGCTTTAAGGTGCCGCCTTGCGCAATACGCTATCTGAAATAGGAGCGACATAAATTGAACAAATGTGTTAAAATTACGTTGAATTCTTATATTAACAATAATACAGAATGATCTAATCGGGTCTCTTATTGCACTGTCATAGAAGTTTACTAGTGCATTTTACTCGACATTTCATGCGCTTTAAGATGCCAACAAGCCCAATACGCTATCTCTAAATAGGGGCGACGTAAATTGAACAAATGTGACAGAATTACGCAGAATTCTTATATTAAACATAATATAATACGATCTATCCGGTTCTCTGATTGCCCTATCATAGAGGTTTAATAGTGGATTTTACTCGTTACATCATGCGCTTTAAGGTGCCGCCTAGCACAATACGCTATCTGAAATAGGAGCGACATAAATTGAACAAATGTGATAAAATTACGTTGAATTCTTATATTAACAATAATACAAAATGATCTAATCGGGTCTCTGATTGCACTGTCATTGAAGTTTACTAGTGCATTTTACTCGACATTTCATGCGCTTTAAGGTATCGCCTAGTCCAATACGCTATCTGAAATAGGAGCGACACAAATTGAACAAATGTGATAGAAGCACGCAGAATTCTTATATTAAACATAATATAATACGATCTATCCGGGTCTCTGATTGCCCTATCATAGAAGTTTAATAGTGCATTTTACTCGACATTTCATGCGCTTTAAGATGCCACCCAGCCCAATACGCTATCTGAAATAGGGGCGACGTAAATTGAACAAATGTGATAGAATTACGCAGAATTCTTATATAAACCATAATATAATACGATCCATCCGGGTCTCTGATTGCCCTATCATAGAAGTTTGATAGTGCATTTTACTCGTCATTTCATGCGCTTTAAGGTGCCGCCCAGTCCAATACGCTATCTGAAATAGGAGCGACACAAATTGAAAAAATGTGATAGAAGTACGCAGAATTCTTATATTAACCATAATATAAAATGATCTAATCGGGTCTCAGATCGGACTATCATAGAAGGTTAGTAGTGCATTTTACTCGCCATTCTATGTGCTTTTAGATGCCGCCTAACCCAATACGCTATCTGAAATAGGAGCGACGTAAATTGAACAAATGTGATACAATTTCGCTGAATTCTTATATTAACCATAATATAAAATTATCTAATCGGGTCTCTGATTGCCCTATCGTAGAAGGTTAGTAGTGCATTTTACTCGTCAGTTCATGCGCTTTAAGGTGCCGCCTAGTCCAATACGCTATCTGAAATAGGAGCGACATAAATTCAACAAATGTGATAGAATTACGCAGAATTCTTATATTAACAATAATATAAAATGATCTAATCGGGTCTCTGATTGCCCTATCATAGAAGTTTAATAGTGCGTTTTACTCGTCATTTCATGCGCTTTAAGATGCCGCCTAGCACAATACGCTATCTGAAATAGGAGCGACATAAATTGAACAAATGTGATAGAATTACGCAGAATTCTTATATTAACCATAATATGTTACGATCTACTCGGGTCTCTGATTGCCCTATCATACAAGTTTAATAGTGCATTTTACTCGTCATTTCATGCGCTGTAAGGTGCCGTCTAGCCCAATACGCTATCTGAAATAGGAGCGATATAAATTGAACAAATGTGATAAAATTACGTTAAATACTTATATTAACAATAATACAAAATGATCTAATCGGGTCTCTGATTGCCCTATGATAGAAGTTTAATAGTGCATTTTACTCGACATTTCAAGCGCTTTAAGATGCCACCTAGCCCAATAAGCTATCTGAAATAGGGGCGACGTAAATTGAACAAATGTGATAGAATTACACAGAATTCTTATATTAACCATAATATAATACGATCAATTCGGGTCTCTGATTGCCCTATCATAGAAGTTTAAAAGTGCATTTTACTCGTCATTTCATGCGCTTTAAGATGCCGAATCGCCCAGTACGCTATCTAAATAGGAGCGACGTAAATTGAACAAATGTGATAGAATTTTGCTGAATTCTTATATTAACCATAATATAATATGATCTATTCGGGTCTCTGATTGCCCTATCATAGAAGTTTAATAGTGCATTTCACTCCTCATTTCATACGCTTTAAGGTGCCGCCTAGCCCAGTACGCTATCTCAAATAGGGGCGACGTAAATTGAATAAATGTGACAGAGTTACGCAGAATTCTTATATTAACCATAATATAATACGATCTATTCGGGTCTCTGATTGCCCTAACCTAGAAGTTTAATAGTGGATTTTACTCGCCACATCATGCGCTTTAAGGTGCCGCCTAGCCCAATACGCTATCTGAAATAGGAGCGACATAAATTGAACAAATGTGATAGAATTACACAGAATTCTTATATTAACCATAATTTAAGATGATCTAATCGGGTCTCTGATTGCCCTGTCACAGAAGTTCAGCAGTGCATTTTACACGTCATTTCATGCGCTTTAAGGCGCTGTCTAGCCCAATCCGCTATCTGAAATTGGAGCAGCGTAAATTGAATAAATGTGATAGAGTTACGTAGAATTCTTATATAAACCATAATATAAAATGATCTCATCGGGTCTCTGATTGCCCTATCAAAGAAGTTTAATAGTGCATTTTACTCGTCATTTCATGCGCTTTAAGGTGCCGCTTAGCCGAATGCGCTATCTGAAATAGGGGCGACGTAAATTGAACAAATGTGATAGAATTACGCAAGAATTCTTATATTAACCATAATATAAAATGATCTAATCGGTTCTCTGTTCGCCCTACCCTAGAAGTTTAATAGTGCATCTTACTCGACATTTCATGCTCTTCAAGATGCCACCTAGTCCAAAACGCTATCTGAAATTGGAGCTACGTAAATTGAACAGACGTGATAGAATTTCGCAGAATTCATATATTAACCATAATATAATACGATGTATTCGGGTCGCTGATTGCCCTATCATAGAAGTTTAATAGTGCATTTTACTCGTCATTTCATGTGCTTTAAGGTGCCGCCTAGCCCAATACGCTATCTGAAATAGGAGCGACGTAAATTGAACAAATGTGATAGAATTTTGCTGAATTCTTATATTAACCATAATATAATATGATCTATTCGGGTCTCTGATTGCCCTATCATAGAAGTTTATTAGTGCATTTCACTCATCATTTCATGCGCTATAAGGTGCCTCCTAGCCCAGGACGCTATCTGAAATATGGGCGACGTAAATTGAACAAATGTGATAAAATTACGCTGAATTCTTATATTAACCATAATATAATACGATCTATTCGGGTCTCTGATTGCCGTATCATAGAAGTTTAATAGTGGATTTTACTCGTCACATCATGGGCTTTAAGGTGCCGCCTAGCCCAATACGCTATCTGAAATAGGAGCGACATAAATTGAACAAATGTGATAAAACTACGTTGAATTCTTATATTAACAATAATACAAAATGATCTAATCGGGTCTCTGATTGCACTGTCATAGAAGTTTACTAGAGCATTTTACTCGACATTTCATGCGCTTTAAGATGCCACCTAGCCCAATACGCTATCTGAAATAGGGGCGACGTAAATTGAACAAATGTGATAGAATTACGCAGAATTCTTATATTAACCATAATATAATACGATCTATTCTGGTTTCTGATTGCCCTATCATAGAAGTTTAATAGTGCATTTTAGTCATCATTTCATGCGCTTTAAGGTGCCGCCTAGCCCAATACGCTATCTGAAATAAGTGCGACGTAAATTGAACAAATGTGATAGAAATTTGCTGAATTCTTATATTAACCATAATATAATACGATGTATTCGGGTCTCTGGTTGCCCTATCATGGAAGTTTAATAGTGCATTTCACTCGTCATTTCATGCGCTTTAAGGTGCCGCATAGCCCAGTATGCTATCTGAAATAGGGGCGACGTAAATTGAACAAATGTGATAAAATTACGCTGAATTCTTATATTAACCATAATATAATACGATTTATTCGGGTGTCTGATTGCCCTATCATAGAAGTTTAATACTGGATTTTACTCGTCACATCATGCGCTTTAAGATGCCACCTAGCCCAATACGCTATCTGAAATTGGAGCAGCGTAAATTGAATAAATGTGATAGAGTTACGTAGAATTCTTATATAAAACATAATATAAAATGATCTCATCGGGTCTCTGATTGCCCTATCAAAGAAGTTTAGTACTGTATTTTACTCGTCATGCCATGCGCTTTATGGTGCCGCTTAGTCCAATGCGCTATCTGAAATGGGAGCGACGTAAATTGAACAAATGTGATACAATTTCGCTGAATTCTTATATTAACCATAATATAAGATGACCTAATCGGGTCTCTGGTTGCCCTATCCGAGAAGTTTAGTAGTGCATTTTACTCGACATTTCATGCGCTTTAAGGTGCCGCCTAGCCCAATACGCTATCTGAAATAGGGGCGACGTAAACTGAACAAATGTGATAGTATTTCGCTGAATTCTTATATTAACCATAACATAGAATGATCTAATCGGGTCTCTGATTGCCCTATCATAGAAGTTCAATAGTGCATTTTACTCGTCATTTCTTGCGCTTTAAGGTGCCGCCTAGCCCAATGCGCTATCTGAAATAGGAGCGACGTAAATTGAACAAATGTGATAGAATTACGCAGAATTCTTATATTAACCATAATATAGAATGATCTAATCGGGTCTCTGATTGCCCTATCATAGAAGTTTTATAGTGCATTTCACTCGTCAGTCCATGCGCTTTAAGATGTCGCCTATCCCAATACGCTATCTGAAATAGGAGCGACGTAAATTGAACAAATTTGATAGAATTACGCTGCATCCTTATATTAATCAAAACATAAGATGACCTTATAGGGTCTCTGATTGCCCTATCCCAGAAGTTTAATAGTGCATTGTACTCGACATTTCATGCGCTTTAAGGTGCCGCTTAGCCCAATACGCTATCTGAAATAGGAGCGACGTAAATTGAACAATTGTGATAGAATTACGCTGAATTCTTATATTAACCATAATATAGAATGATCTGAACGGGTCTCTGATTGCCCTATCATAGAAGTTCAATAGTGCATTTTACTCGTCATTTCTTGCGCTTTAAGGTGCCGCCTAGCCCAATACGCTATCTGAAATAGGAGCGACATAAATTGAACAAATGTGATAGAATTACGCAGAATTCTTATATTAACCATAATATAGAATGATCTAATCGGGTCTCTGATTGCCCTATCATAGAAGTTTTATAGTGCATTTTACTCGCCATTCCATGCGCTTTAAGGTGCCGCCTATCCCAGTACGCTATCTGAAATAGGAGCGACGTAAATTGAACAAATGTGATAGAATTTCGCTGAATTCTTATATTAACCATAATATAGAATGATCTAATCGGGTCTCTGATTGCTCTATCATAGAAGTTTAATAGTGCATTTTACTCGTCATTTCATGCGCTTTAAGGTGCCGCCTAGCCCAATACGCTATCTGAAATAGGGGCGACGTAGATTGAACAAATGTGATAAAATTACGCCGCATTCTTAAATTAACAATAATATAAAATGATCTAATCGTGTCTCCGATTGCCCTATCATAGAAGTTTAATAGTGCATTTTACTCGTCATTTCATGCCGTTTAAGGTGCCGCATAGCCCAATACGCTATCTGAAGTAGGAGCGACGTAAATTGATCAAATGTGATACAATTTCGCAGAATTCTTATATTAACCATAATATAAAATGATCTAATCGGGTCTCTGATTGCCCTATCATAGAAGTTTAATAGTGCATTTTACTCGTCATTCCATGCGCTTTAAGGTTCCGCCTATCCCAATACGCTATCTGAAGTTGTAGCTACGTAAATTAAACAAACGTGATAGAATTACGCAGAATTCTTATATTAACCATAATATAATACGATCTATTCGGGTCTCTGATTGCCCTATCATAGAAGTTTAGTAGTGCATTTTACTCTACATTTCGTGCGCTTTAAGATGCCGCTCAGCCCAATACGCTACCTGAAGTAGGAGCGACGTAAATTGAACAAACGTGATAGAATTACGCAGAATTCTTATATTAACCATAATATAATATGATCTATTCGGGTCTCTGATTGCCCTATCATAGAAGTTAAATAGTGCATTTTACTCGTCATTTCATGCGCTTTAAGGTGACGCTTAGCCCAATACGCTATCTGAAATAGGAGCGACGTAAATTGAACAAATGTGATAGAATTTCGATGAATTCTTAAATGAACCATAATATAAAATGATCTAATCGGGTCTCTGTTTGCCCTACCCAAGAAGTTTAATAGTGCATTTTGCTAGACATTTCATGCGCTTTGAGATGCCGCTTAGCCCAATACGCTATCTGAAATAGGAGCGATGTAAATTGAACAAATGTGATAGAATTAAGCTGAATTCTTATATTAACCATGATTTAAAGTGATCTAATCGGCTCTCGGATTGCCCTATCATAGAAGTTTAATAGTGCATTTTACTCCTCATTCCACGCGCTTTAAGATGCCGCCTAGCCCAATACGCTCTCTGAAATAGGAGCGACGTAAATTGAACAAATGTGATAGAATTACGCTGCATCCTTATATTAAAAATAATATAAAATGACATAATGGTGTCTCTGATTACCGTATCACTGAAGTTTAGTAGTGCATTTTAATCGGCATCTCATGCCCTTTAAGATTCTGCTTAGCCCAATACACTATCTGAAATAGGAGCGACGTACATTGAACAAATGTGATAGAATTACGCAGAATTCTTATATTAACCATAATATAAAATAATCTAATCGGGTCTCTGTTTGCCCTAACCTAGAAGTTTAATGGTGCCCTTCACTCGTCATTTCATGCGCTTTATGGTACCGCTTAGCCTAATACGCTATCTGTAATAGGGGCGAAGTAAATTGATCAAATGAGATAAAATTACGCTGCATTCTTATATTAAAAATAATATAAAATGATCTAATCGGGTCTCTGCTTGCCCTATCATAGAAGTTTAATAGTACATTTTACTCGTCATTTCATGCGCTTTAAGGTGCCGCTTAGCCCAATGCGCTATATGAAATAGGAGCGACGTAAATTGAACAAATGTGATAGAATTACGCAGAATTCTAATATTAACCATAATTTAAAATAACCTAATCGGATCACTGATTGCCCTATCAGAGAAGTTTAGTAGTGCATTTTACTCGTCATGCCATGCGCTTTAAGGTGCCGCTTAGCCGAATGCGCTATCTGAAATAGGGGCGACGTAAATTGAACAAATGTGATAGAATTACGCAAGAATTCTTATATTAACCATAATATAAAATGATCTAATCGGTTCTCTGTTCGCCCTACCCTAGAAGTTTAATAGTGCATTTTACTCGACATTTCATGCGCTTCAAGATGCCACCTAGTCCAAAACGCTATCTGAAATTGGAGCTACGTAAATTGAACAGACGTGATAGAATTTCGCAGAATTCATATATTAACCATAATATAATACGATGTATTCGGGTCGCTGATTGCCCTATCATAGAAGTTTAATAGTGCATTTTACTCGTCATTTCATGTGCTTTAAGGTGCCGCCTAGCCCAATACGCTATCTGAAATAGGAGCGACGTAAATTGAACAAATGTGATAGAATTTTGCTGAATTCTTATATTAACCATAATATAATATGATCTATTCGGGTCTCTGATTGCCCTATCATAGAAGTTTATTAGTGCATTTCACTCATCATTTCATGCGCTATAAGGTGCCTCCTAGCCCAGGACGCTATCTGAAATATGGGCGACGTAAATTGAACAAATGTGATAAAATTACGCTGAATTCTTATATTAACCATAATAATACGATCTATTCGGGTCTCTGATTGCCCTATCATAGAAGTTTAATAGTGGATTTTACTCGTCACATCATGGGCTTTAAGGTGCCGCCTAGCCCAATACGCTATCTGAAATAGGAGCGACATAAATTGAACAAATGTGATAAAACTACGTTGAATTCTTATATTAACAATAATACAAAATGATCTAATCGGGTCTCTGATTGCCCTATCATAGAAGGTTAGTAGAGCATTTTACTCGACATTTCATGCGCTTTAAGATGCCACCTAGCCCAATACGCTATCTGAAATAGGGGCGACGTAAATTGAACAAATGTGATAGAATTACGCAGAATTCTTATATTAACCATAATATAATACGATCTATTCTGGTTTCTGATTGCCCTATCATAGAAGTTTAATAGTGCATTTTAGTCATCATTTCATGCGCTTTAAGGTGCCGCCTAGCCCAATACGCTATCTGAAATAAGTGCGACGTAAATTGAACAAATGTGATAGAAATTTGCTGAATTCTTATATTAACCCTAATATAATACGATGTATTCGGGCCTCTGGTTGCCCTATCATGGAAGTTTAATAGTGCATTTCACTCGTCATTTCATGCGCTTTAAGGTGCCGCATAGCCCAGTATGCTATCTGAAATAGGGGCGACGTAAATTGAACAAATGTGATAAAATTTACGCTGAATTCTTATATTAACCATAATATAATACGATTTATTCGGGTGTCTGATTGCCCTATCATAGAAGTTTAATACTGGATTTTACTCGTCACATCATGCGCCTTTAAGATGCCACCTAGCCCAATACGCTATCTGAAATTGGAGCAGCGTAAATTGAATAAATGTGATAGAGTTACGTAGAATTCTTATATAAAACATAATATAAAATGATCTCATCGGGTCTCTGATTGCCCTATCAAAGAAGTTTAGTACTGCATTTTACTCGTCATGCCATGCGCTTTATGGTGCCGCTTAGTCCAATGCGCTATCTGAAATGGGAGCGACGTAAATTGAACAAATGTGATACAATTTCGCTGAATTCTTATATTAACCATAATATAAGATGACCTAATCGGGTCTCTGGTTGCCCTATCCGAGAAGTTTAGTAGTGCATTTTACTCGACATTTCATGCGCTTTAAGGTGCCGCCTAGCCCAATACGCTATCTGAAATAGGGGCGACGTAAACTGAACAAATGTGATAGAATTTCGCTGAATTCTTATATTAACCATAATATAGAATGATCTAATCGGGTCTCTGATTGCCCTATCATAGAAGTTCAATAGTGCATTTTACTCGTCATTTCTTGCGCTTTAAGGTGCCGCCTAGCCCAATGCGCTATCTGAAATAGGAGCGACGTAAATTGAACAAATGTGATAGAATTACGCAGAATTCTTATATTAACCATAATATAGAATGATCTAATCGGGTCTCTGATTGCCCTATCATAGAAGTTTTATAGTGCATTTTACTCGTCAGTCCATGCGCTTTAAGATGTCGCCTATCCCAATACGCTATCTGAAATAGGAGCGACGTAAATTGAACAAATTTGATAGAATTACGCTGCATCCTTATATTAATCAAAACATAAGATGACCTTATAGGGTCTCTGATTGCCCTATCCCAGAAGTTTAATAGTGCATTGTACTCGACATTTCATGCGCTTTAAGGTGCCGCTTAGCCCAATACGCTATCTGAAATAGGAGCGACGTAAATTGAACAATTGTGATAGAATTACGCTGAATTCTTATATTAACCATAATATAGAATGATCTGAACGGGTCTCTGATTGCCCTATCATAGAAGTTCAATAGTGCATTTTACTCGTCATTTCTTGCGCTTTAAGGTGCCGCCTAGCCCAATACGCTATCTGAAATAGGAGCGACATAAATTGAACAAATGTGATAGAATTACGCAGAATTCTTATATTAACCATAATATAGAATGATCTAATCGGGTCTCTGATTGCCCTATCATAGAAGTTTTATAGTGCATTTTGCTCGCCATTCCATGCGCTTTAAGGTGTCGCCTATCCCAGTACGCTATCTGAAATAGGAGCGACGTAAATTGAACAAATGTGATAGAATTCGCTGAATTCTTATATTAACCATAATATAGAATGATCTAATCGGGTCTCTGATTGCTCTATCATAGAAGTTTAATAGTGCATTTTACTCGTCATTTCATGTGCTTTAAGGTGCCGCCTAGCCCAATACGCTATCTGAAATAGGGGCGACGTAGATTGAACAAATGTGATAAAATTACGCCGCATTCTTAAATTAACAATAATATAAAATGACCTAATCGTGTCTCCGATTGCCCTATCATAGAAGTTTAATAGTGCATTTTACTCGTCATTTCATGCCGTTTAAGGTGCCGCATAGCCCAATACGCTATCTGAAGTAGGAGCGACGTAAATTGATCAAATGTGATACAATTTCGCAGAATTCTTATATTAACCATAATATAAAATGATCTAATCGGGTCTCTGATTGCCCTATCATAGAAGTTTAATAGTGCATTTTACTCGTCATTCCATGCGCTTTAAGATTCCGCCTATCCCAATACGCTATCTGAAATTGTAGCTACGTAAATTAAACAAACGTGATAGAATTACGCAGAATTCTTATATTAACCATAATATAATACGATCTATTCGGGTCTCTGATTGCCCTATCATAGAAGTTTAGTAGTGCATTTTACTCTACATTTCGTGCGCATTAAGATGCCGCTCAGCCCAATACGCTACCTGAAGTAGGAGCGACGTAAATTGAACAAACGTGATAGAATTACGCAGAATTCTTATATTAACCATAATATAATATGATCTATTCGGGTCTCTGATTGCCCTATCATAGAAGTTAAATAGTGCATTATACTCGTCATTTCATGCGCTTTAAGGTGACGCTTAGCCCAATACGCTATCTGAAATAGGAGCGACGTAAATTGAACAAATGTGATAGAATTTCGATGAATTCTTAAATGAACCATAATATATAATGATCTAATCGGGTCTCTGTTTGCCCTACCCAAAAAGTTTAATAGTGCATTTTGCTAGACATTTCATGCGCTTTGAGATGCCGCTAAGCCCAATACGCTATCTGAAATAGGAGCGATGTAAATTGAACAAATGTGATAGAATTAAGCTGAATTCTTATATTAACCATGATTTAAAGTGATCTAATCGGCTCTCGGATTGCCCTATCATAGAAGTTTAATAGTGCATTTTACTCCTCATTCCACGCGCTTTAAGATGCCGCCTAGCCCAATACGCTCTCTGAAATAGGAGCGACGTAAATTGAACAAATGTGATAGAATTACGCTGCATCCTTATATTAAAAATAATATAAAATGACATAATGGTGTCTCTGATTACCGTATCACTGAAGTTTAGTAGTGCATTTTAATCGGCATCTCATGCCCTTTAAGATTCTGCTTAGCGCAATACACTATCTGAAATAGGAGCGACGTACATTGAACAAATGTGATAGAATTACGCAGAATTCTTATATTAACCATAATATAAAATAATCTAATCGGGTCTCTGTTTGCCCTAACCTAGAAGTTTAATGGTGCCCTTCACTCGTCATTTCATGCGCTTTATGGTACCGCTTAGCCTAATACGCTATCTGTAATAGGGGCGACGTAAATTGATCAAATGAGATAAAATTACGCTGCATTCTTATATTAAAATAATATAAAATGATCTAATCGGGTCTCTGCTTGCCCTATCATAGAAGTTTAATAGTACATTTTACTCGTCATTTCATGCGCTTTAAGGTGCCGCTTAGCCCAATACGCTATATGAAATAGGAGCGACGTAAATTGAACAAATGTGATAGAATTACGCAGAATTCTAATATTAACCATAATTTAAAATAACCTAATCGGATCACTGATTGCCCTATCAGAGAAGTTTAGTAGTGCATTTTACTCGTCATGCCATGCGCTTTAAGGTGCCGCTTAGCCCAATGCGCTATCTGAAATTGGAGCTACGGAAATTGAACAAATGTGATAGAATTACGCAAGAATTCTTATATTAACCATAATATAAAATGATCTAATCGGTTCTCTGTTCGCCCTACCCTAGAAGTTTAATAGTGCATTTTACTCGACATTTCATGCGCTTCAAGATGCCACCTAGTCCAAAACGCTATCTGAAATTGGAGCTACGGAAATTGAACAGACGTGATAGAATTTCGCAGAATTCATATATTAACCATAATATAATACGATGTATTCGGGTCTCTGATTGCCCTATCACAGAAGCTTAATAGTGCATTTTACTCGTCATTTCATGTGCTTTAAGGTGCCGCCTAGCCCAATACGCTATCTGAAATAGGAGCGACGTAAATTGAACAAATGTGATAGAATTTTGCTGAATTCTTATATTAACCATAATATAATATGATCTATTCGGGTCTCTGATTGCCCTATCATAGAAGTTTAATAGTGCATTTCACTCGTCATTTCATGCGCTATAAGGTGCCGCCTAGCCCAGGACGCTATCTGAAATATGGGCGACGTAAATTGAACAAATGTGATAAAATTACGCTGAATTCTTATATTAACCATAATATAATACGATCTATTCGGGTCTCTGATTGCCCTATCATAGAAGTTTAATAGTGGATTATACTCGTCACATCATGGGCTTTAAGGTGCCGCCTAGCCCAATACGCTATCTGAAATAGGAGCGACATAAATTGAACAAATGTGATAAAACTACGTTGAATTCTTATATTAACAATAATACAAAATGATCTAATCGGGTCTCTGATTGCACTGTCATAGAAGTTTACTAGTGCATTTTACTCGACATTTCATGCGCTTTAAGATGCCACCTAGCCCAATACGCTATCTGAAATAAGGGCGACGTAAATTGAACAAATGTGATAGAATTACGCAGAATTCTTATATTAACAATAATTTAAGATGATCTAATCGGGTCTCTGATTGCCCTGTCACAGAAGTTCAGCAGTGCATTTTACTCGTCATTTCATGCGCTTTAAGGCGCCGTCTAGCCCAATCCGCTATCTGAAATTGGAGCAGCGTAAATTGAATAAATGTGATAGAGTTACGCAGAATTCTTATATAAACCATAATATAAAATGATCTCATCGGGCCTCTGCTTGGCCTATCAAAGAAGTTTAGTACTGCATTTTACTCGTCATTCCATGCGCTTTAAGGTGCCGCTTAGCCCAATGCGCTATCTGAAATGGGAGCTATGTAAATTGAATAAATGTGATAGAATTACGCAGAATTCTTATATTAATCATAATTTAAAATGACCTTGTCGGGTCTGTGATTGCCCTATCCGAGAAGTTTAGTAGTGCATTTTACTCGTAATTTCATGCGCTTTAAGATGCCGCTTAGCCCAATACGCTATCTGAAATAGGAGCGACGTAAATTGAACAAATGTGATAGAATTACGCAAGAATTCTTATATTAACCATAATTTAAGATGATCTATTCGGGTCTCTGATTGCCCTATCCGAGAAGTTTAGTAGTGCATTTTACTCGACATTTCATGCGCTTTAAGATGCCGAATCACCCAATACGTTATCTGAAATAGGAGCGTCGTAAATTGAACAAATGTGATAGAATTACGCACGAATTCTTATATTAACCATAATTTAAAATGATCTAATCGGGACTCTGATTGCGCTACCATAGAAGTTTAACAGTGCATTTTACTCGTCATTTCATGCGCTTTAAGGTGCCGCCTAGCCCAATACGCTATCTGAAATAGGAGCGACGTAAATTGAACAAATGTGATAAAATTACGCTCAATTCTTATATTAACTATAATATAAAATGATCTAATCGGATCTCTGTTTGCCCTACCCTAGAAGTTTAATAGTGCATTTTACTCGACATTTCATGCGCTTTAAGATGCCACCTAGTCCAAAACGCTATCTGAAATTGGAGCTACGTAAATTGAACAGACGTGATAGAATTACGCAGAATTCATATATTAACCATAATATATTACGATGTATTCGGTTCTCTGATTGCCCTATCATAGAAGTTTAATAGTGCATTTTACTCGTCATTTCATGCGCTTTAAGGTGCCGCCTAGTCCAATACCCTATCTGAAATGGGAGCGACACAAATTGAACAAATGTGATAAAATTACGTTGAATTCTTACATTAACAATAATACAAAATGATCTAATGGCGTCTCTGATTGCACTATCATAGAAGTTTACTAGTGCATTTTACTCGACATTTCATGCGCTTTAAGATGCCACCTAGCCCAATACGCTATCTGAAATAGGGGCGACGTAAATTGAACAAATGTGATAGAATTACGCAGAATTCTTATATAAACCATAATATAATACGATCCATCCGGGTCTCTGATTGCCCTATCATAGAAGTTTGATAGTGCATTTTACTCATCATTTCATGCGCTTTAAGGTGCCGCCTAGTCCAATACGCTATCTGAAATAGGAGCGACACAAATTGAACAAATGTGATAGAAGTACGCAGAATTCTTATATTAACCATAATATAAAATGACCTAATCGGGTCTCAGATTGCCCTATCATAGAAGGTTAGTAGTGCATTTTACTCGCCATTCCACGTGCTTTTAGATGCCGCCTAACCCAATACGCTATCTGAAATAGGAGCGACGTAAATTGAATAAATGTGATAGAATTACGCAGAATTCTTATATTAACCATAATTTAAAATGACCTTGTCGGGTCTGTGATTGCCCTATCCGAGAAGTTTAGTAGTGCATTTTACTCGTAATTGCATACGCTTTAAGATGCCGCTTAGCCCAATACGCTATCTGAAATAGGAGCTGCGTAAATTGAATAAATGTGATAGAGTTACGCAGAATTCTTATATTAACCATAATATAAAATGATATAATAGGGTCTCTGTTTGACCTACCCTAGAAGTTTAATAGTGCATTTTACTCGTCATTTCATGCGCTTTGAGGTGCCGCCTAGTCCAATACCCTATCTGAAATGGGAGCGACACAAATTGAACAAATGTGATAAAATTACGTTGAATTCTTACATTAACAATAATACAAAATGATCTAATGGCGTCTCTGATTGCACTATCATAGAAGTTTACTAGTGCATTTTACTCGCCATTCCACGTGCTTTTAGATGCCGCCTAACCCAATACGCTATCTGAAATGGGAGCTACGTAAATTCAACAAATGTGATTGAATTACGATGAATTCTAAAATTAACCATAATATAAAATGATCTAATCGGCTCCCTGTTTGCCCTACCCTAGAAGTTTAATAGTGCATTTTACTCGACATTTCATGCGCTTTAAGATGCCGCCTAGCCCAATGCGCTATCTGAAATTGGAGCTACGTAAATTGAACAAACGTGATAGAATTACGCAGAATTCGTATATTAACCATAATATAAGATGATCTAATCGGGTCTCTGATTGCCCTATCCTAAAAGCATAGTAGTGCATTTTACTTATCATTTCATGCGCTTTAAGATGCAGCCTAGCCCAATACGCTATCTGAAATAGGGGCGACGTAGATTGAACAAATGTGATAAAATTACGCCGCATTCTTAAATTAACAATAATATAAAATGACCTAATCGTGTCTCCGATTGCCCTATCATAGAAGTTTAATAGTGCATTTTACTCGTCATTTCATGCCGTTTAAGGTGCCGCATAGCCCAATACGCTATCTGAAGTAGGAGCGACGTAAATTGATCAAATGTGATACAATTTCGCAGAATTCTTATATTAACCATAATATAAAATGATCTAATCGGATCTCTGTTTGCCCTACCCTAGAAGTTTAATAGTGCATTTTACTCGACATTTCATGCGCTTTAAGATGCCACCTAGTCCAAAACGCTATCTGAAATTGGAGCTACGTAAATTGAACAGACGTGATAGAATTACGCAGAATTCATATATTAACCATAATATATTACGATGTATTCGGTTCTCTGATTGCCCTATCATAGAAGTTTAATAGGGCATTTTACTCGTCATTTCATGCGCTTTGAGGTGCCGCCTAGTCCAATACCCTATCTGAAATGGGAGCGACACAAATTGAACAAATGTGATAAAATTACGTTGAATTCTTACATTAACAATAATACAAAATGATCTAATGGCGTCTCTGATTGCACTATCATAGAAGTTTACTAGTGCATTTTACTCGACATTTCATGCGCTTTAAGATGCCACCTAGCCCAATACGCTATCTGAAATAGGGGCGACGTAAATTGAACAAATGTGATAGAATTACGCAGAATTCTTATATAAACCATAATATAATACGATCCATCCGGGTCTCTGATTGCCCTATCATAGAAGTTTGATAGTGCATTTTACTCATCATTTCATGCGCTTTAAGGTGCCGCCTAGTCCAATACGCTATCTGAAATAGGAGCGACACAAATTGAACAAATGTGATAGAAGTACGCAGAATTCTTATATTAACCATAATATAAAATGACCTAATCGGGTCTCAGATTGCCCTATCATAGAAGGTTAGTAGTGCATTTTACTCGCCATTCCACGTGCTTTTAGATGCCGCCTAACCCAATACGCTATCTGAAATAGGAGCGACGTAAATTGAATAAATGTGATAGAATTACGCAGAATTCTTATATTAACCATAATTTAAAATGACCTTGTCGGGTCTGTGATTGCCCTATCCGAGAAGTTTAGTAGTGCATTTTACTCGTAATTGCATACGCTTTAAGATGCCGCTTAGCCCAATACGCTATCTGAAATAGGAGCTGCGTAAATTGAATAAATGTGATAGAGTTACGCAGAATTCTTATATTAACCATAATATAAAATGATATAATAGGGTCTCTGTTTGACCTACCCTAGAAGTTTAATAGTGCATTTTACTCGCCATTTCATGCGCTTTAAGGTGCCGCCTAGCCCAATACGCTATCTGAAATAGGAGCGACATAAATTTATCAAATGTGATAAAATTACGTTGAATTCTTATATTAAAAATAATACAAAATGATCTAATCGGGTCTCTGATTGCACTGTCATAGAAGTTTACTAGTGCATTTTACTCGACATTTCATGCGCTTTAAGATGCCACCTAGCCCAATACGCTATCTGAAATTGGAGCAGCGTAAATTGAATAAATGTGATAGAGTTACGTAGAATTCTTATATAAAACATAATATAAAATGATCTCATCGGGTCTCTGATTGCCCTATCAAAGAAGTTTAGTACTGCATTTTACTCGTCATGCCATGCGCTTTATTGTGCCGCTTAGCCCAATGCGCTATCTGAAATGGGAGCGACGTAAATTGAACAAATGTGATAGAATTACGCAGAATTCTTATATTAACCATAATTTAAAATGACCTAATCGTATGTCTGGTTGCCCTATCCGAGAAGTTTAGTAGTGCATTTTACTCGTCATTTCATGCGCTTTAAGATGCCGTATCGCCCAATACGCTATATGAAATAGGAGCGACGTAAATTGAACAAATGTGATAGAATTACGCAAGAATTCTTATATTAACCATAATTTAAAATGATCTAATCGGGACTCTGTTTGCCCTACCCTAGAAGTTTAATAGTGCATTTTACTCGACATTTCATGCGCTTTAAGATGCCACCTAGTCCAAAACGCTATCTGAAATTGGAGCTACGTAAATTGAACAGACGTGATAGAATTATGCAGAATTCATATATTAACCATAATATGATACGATGTATTCGGGTCTCTGATTGCCCTATCATAGAAGTTTAAAAGTGCATTTTGCTTGTCATTTCATGCGCTTTAAGGAGCCGCCTAGCCCAATACGCTATCTGAAATAGGAGCGACATAAATTGAACAAATGTGATAGAATTACGCAGAATTCTTATATTAACCATAATATAATACGATCTATTCGGGTCTCTGATTGCCCTATCACAGAAGTTTAATTGTGCATTTTACTCGTCACTTCATGCGCTTTAAGGTGCCGCCTAGCCCAATACGCTATCTGGAATAGGAGCGACGTAAATTGAACAAATGTGATAGAATTACGTTGAATTCTTATATTAACAATAATATAAAATGATCTAATCGGGTCTCTGATTGCCCTGTCCGAGAAGTTTAGTAGTGCATTTTACTCGACATTTCCTGCGCTTTAAGTTGCCGCCTAGTCCAATACGCTATCTGAAATTGGAGCTACATAAATTGAACTAACGTGATAGAATTACGCAGAATTCTTATATTAACCATAATATAATACGATCTATTCGGGTCTCTGATTGCTCTATCATAGAAGTTTAATAGTGCATTTTACTCGACATTTCATGCGCTTTAAGATGCCACCTTGCTCAATACGATATCTGAAATGGGAGCTACGTAAATTCAACAAATGTGATTGAATTACGATAAATTCTAAAATTAACCATAATATAAAATGATCTAATCGGCTCCCTGTTTGCCCTACCCTAGAAGTTTAATAGTGCATTTTACTCGACATTTCATGCGCTTTAAGATGCCGCCTAGCCCAATGCGCTATCTGAAATTGGAGCTACGTAAATTGAACAAACGTGATAGAATTACGCAGAATTCGTATATTAACCATAATATAAGATGATCTAATCGGGTCTCTGATTGCCCTATCCTAAAAGCATAGTAGTGCATTTTACTTATCATTTCATGCGCTTTAAGATGCAGCCTAGCCCAATACGCTATCTGAAATAGGGGCGACGTAGATTGAACAAATGTGATAAAATTACGCCGCATTCTTAAATTAACAATAATATAAAATGATCTAATCGTGTCTCCGATTGCCCTATCATAGAAGTTTAATAGTGCATTTTACTCGTCATTTCATGCCGTTTAAGGTGCCGCTTAGCCCAATACGCTATCTGAAATAGGAGCGACGTAAATTGAACAAATGTGATAGAGTTTCGCTGAATTCTTAAATTAACCATAATATAAAATGATCTAATCGGCTCTCTGTTGGCCTACCCTAGAATTTTAATAGTGCACTGTACTCGACATTTCATGCTCTTTATGATGCAACCTAGCCCAATCCGCTATCTGAAATAGGAGCGACGTAAATTGAACAAATGTGATAGAATTTTGCTGAATTCTTATATTAACCATAATATAATATGATCTATTCGGGTCTCTGATTGCCCTATCATAGAAGTTTAATAGTGCATTTCACTCGTCATTTCATGCGCTTTAAGGTGCCGTCTAGCCCAGTACGGTATCTCAAATAGGGGCGTCGTAAATTGAACAAATGTGATAAAATTACGCTGAATTCTTATATTAACCATAATATAATACGATCTATTCGGGTCTCTGATTGCCCTATCACAGAAGTTTAATTGTGCATTTTACTCGTCACTTCATGCGCTTTAAGGTGCCGCCTAGCCCAATACGCTATCTGAAATAGGAGCGACGTAAATTGAACAAATGTGATAGAATTACGTTGAATTCTTATATTAACAATAATATAAAATGATCTAATCGGGTCTCTGATTGCCCTATCATAGAAGCTTAATAGTGCATTTTGTTCGTCATTTGATGCTCTTTCATGTGCCGCTTAGCCCAATACGCTATCTGAAATAGGAGCGACGTAAATTGAACAAGTGTGATAAAATTACGTTGAATTCTTATATTAACAATAATATAAAATGATCTAATCGGGTCTCTGATTGCCCAATCATAGGAGATTAATAGTGCATTTTACTCGTCATTTCATGCGCTTTAAGGTGCCGCTTGGCCTAATACGCTATCTGAAATAGGAGCGATATAAATTGAACAAATGTGATAAAATAACGTTGTATCCTTATATTAACAATAATATAAAATGATCTAATCGGGTCTCTGTTAGCCCTACCCTAGAAGTATAATAGTGCATTTACCTCGACATTTCATGCGCTTTAAGATGCCACCTAGCCCAATACGCTATCTGAAATAGGGGCGACGTAAATTGAACAAATGTGATGTAATTTCGCTGGATTCTTACATTAACCATAATCTAAGATGACCTAATCGGGTCTATGTTAGCCCTATCCGAGAAGTTTGGTATTGCTTCTTACTCGTCATTGCATGCGCTTTAAGATGCCGCCTAGCCCAATACGCTATCTGAAATTCGAGCTACGTAAATTGAACGAACGTGATAGAATTACGCAGAATTCTTATATTAACCATAATATAATATGATCTATTCGGGTCTCTGATTGGCCTATCATAGAAGTTTAATAGTGCATTTTACTCGCCATTTCATGCGCTTTAAGGTGCCGCTTGGCCCAATACGCTATCTGAAATAGGAGCGACGTAAATTGAACAAATGTGATAGAATTTCGCTGAATTCTTAAATGAACCATAATATAAAATGATCTAATCGGGTCTCTGTTTGCTCTACCCTAGAAGTTTAATAGCGCATTTTGCTCGACATTTGATGCGCTTTAGGATGCCACCTAGCCCAATACGCTATCTGAAATAGGAGCGACATAAATTGAATAAATGTGATAGAATTACGCAGAATTCTTATATTAACCATAATATAAAATGATCTAATCGGGTCTCTGATTGCCCTATCATAGAAGGTTAGGAGTGCATTTTACTCGTCATTCCACGCGCTTTAAGATGCCGCCTAGCACAATATACTATTTGAAATAGGAGCGACGTAATTTGAACAAGTGTGATAGAATTACGCTGAATTCTTATATTAACCATAATATAAGATGACCTAATCGGGTCTCTGATTGCCCTGTCCGAGGAGTTTAGTAGTGCATTTTACTCGACATTTCATGCGCTTTAAGATGCCGCCTCGCCCAATACGCTTTCTGAAATAGGAGCGACGTAAATTGAACAAATGTGATAGAATTACGCAGGATTCTTATATTAACCATAATTTAAAATGATCTAATCGGGTCTCTGATTGCCCTGTCACAGAAGTTCAGTAGTGCATTTTACTCGTCATTTCATGCGCTTTAAGGTGCCGCTTAGCCCAATGCGCTATCTGAAATGGGAGCGATGTAAATTGAATAAATGTGATAGAATTACGCAGGATTCTTATATTACCCATAATTTAAAATGACCTTGTCGGGTCTGTGATTGCCCTATCCGAGAAGTTTAGTAGTGCATTTTACTCGTAATTTCATGCGCTTTAAGATGCCGCTTAACCCAATACGCTATCTGAAATAGGAGCGACGTAAATTGAACAAATGTGATAGAATTACGCAGAATTCTTATATCAACCATAATTTAAAATGATCTAATCGGGACTCTGATTGCGCTATCATAGAAGTCTAATAGTGCATTTTACTCGTCATTTCATGCGCTTTAAGATGCCGCCTTGCCCAATACGCTAGCTGACATAGGAGCGCCGTAAAGTGAACAAATGTGATAGAATTACGCTGAGTTCTTATATTAATCATAATATAAGATGACCTAATCGTGTCTCCGATTGCCCTGACCGAGACCATTAGTAGTGCATTTTACTCGACATTTCATGCGCTTTAAGGTGCCGCCTAGCCCAATACGCTGTCTGAAATAGGAGCACCATAAATTGAACAAATGTGATAGAATTACGCAGAATTCTTATATGAACCATAATATAGAATGATCTAATCGGGTTTCTGATTACCCCATCGTAGAAGTTTAATAGTGCATTTTGCTCGGCATTTCATGCGCTTTAAGGCGCCGCTTATCCCGATACGCTATCAGAAATAGGAGCGACGTAAATTGAACAAATGTGATAGAATTTCGCTGAATTCTTATATTAACCATAATATAAAGTGATCTAATCGGGTCTCTGATTGACCTATCATAGAAGTTTAGTAGTGCATTTTAGTCGCCATTTCATGCGCTTTAAGGTGCCGCTTAGCCCAATACGCGATCTGAAATAGGAGCGACGTAAATTGTACAAATGTGATAGAATTTCGCTGTATTCTTATATTAACCATAATATAAGTTGTCCTAATTGGGTCTCTGATTGCCCTATGCGAGAAGTTTAGTAGTGCGTTTTACTCGTCACTTCATGCTGTTTAAGGTGCCGCCTAGCCCTATACGCTATCTGAAATAGGAGCGACGTAAATTGAACAAATGTGATAGAATTACGCAGAATTCTTATATTAACCATAACATAATACGATCAATTCGGGTCTCTGATCGCCCTATCATAGAAGTTTAATAGTGCATGTTACTCGTCATTTCATGCGCTTTAAGGTGCCGCTTGGCCCAATACGCTATCTGAAATAGGAGCGACATAAATTGAACAAATGTGATAGAATTTCGCTGAATTCTTATATTAACCATAATATAAGATGACCTAATCGGGTCCCTGATTGCCCTATCCGAGAAGTACAGTAGTGCATTTTACTCGACAGTTCATGCGCTTTAAGATGCCGCCTAGTCCAATGCGCTATCTGAAATCGGAGATACGTAAATTGAACAAACGTGATAGAATTACGCAGAATTCTTGTATTAACCCTAATATAATACGATCTATTCTGGTCTCTGATTTGCCTATCATAGAAGTTTAACACTGCATTTTACTCGTCATTTCATGCGCTTTAAAGTGCCGCCTAGCCCAATACGCTATCTGAAATAGGAGCGACATAAATTGAACAAATGTGATAGAATTACGCAGAATTATTATATTAACCATAATATAATACGATCTATTCGGGTCTCCGATTGCCGTATCATAGAAGTTTAATAGTGCATGTTACTCGTCATTTCACGCGATTTAAGGTGCCGCTTGGCCCAATACGCCATCTGAAATAGGAGCGACGTAAATTGATTAAATGTGATAGAATTTCTCTGAATTCTTAAATTAACCATAATATAAAATGATCTAATCGGGTCTCTGTTTACCCTACCCTAGGAGTTTAATAGTGCATTTTACTCGACATTTCATGCGCTTTAAGATGCCACCTAGCCCAATACGCTATCTGAAATGGGGGCGACGTAAATTGAGCAAATGTGATAAAATTTCGCTGAATTCTTATATTAACCATAGTATAAGATGACCTAATCGGGTCTCTGATTGCCCTATCCGAGAAGCTTAGTAGTGCATTTTACTCGACATTTCATGCGCTTTAAGATGCCGCCTAGTCCAATGCGCTATCTGAAATAGGAGCGACGTAAATTGTACAAATGTGATAGAATTTCGCTGAATTCTTATATTAACCATAATATAATATGATCTATTCGGGTCTCTGATTGCCCTATCATAGAAGTTTAATAGTGCATTTCACTCCTCATTTCATACGCTTTAAGGTGCCGCCTAGCCCAGTACGCTATCTCAAATAGGGGCGACGTAAATTGAATAAATGTGATAGAGTTACGCAGAATTCTTATATTAACCATAATATAATACGATCTATTCGGGTCTCTGATTGCCCTAACCTAGAAGTTTAATAGTGGATTTTACTCGCCACATCATGCGCTTTAAGGTGCCGCCTAGCCCAATACGCTATCTGAAATAGGAGCGACATAAATTGAACAAATGTGATAGAATTACACAGAATTCTTATATTAACCATAATTTAAGATGATCTAATCGGGTCTCTGATTGCCCTGTCACAGAAGTTCAGCAGTGCATTTTACACGTCATTTCATGCGCTTTAAGGCGCTGTCTAGCCCAATCCGCTATCTGAAATTGGAGCAGCGTAAATTGAATAAATGTGATAGAGTTACGTAGAATTCTTATATAAACCATAATATAAAATGATCTCATCGGGTCTCTGATTGCCCTATCAAAGAAGTTTAATAGTGCATTTTACTCGTCATTTCATGCGCTTTAAGGTGCCGCTTAGCCGAATGCGCTATCTGAAATAGGGGCGACGTAAATTGAACAAATGTGATAGAATTACGCAAGAATTCTTATATTAACCATAATATAAAATGATCTAATCGGTTCTCTGTTCGCCCTACCCTAGAAGTTTAATAGTGCATCTTACTCGACATTTCATGCTCTTCAAGATGCCACCTAGTCCAAAACGCTATCTGAAATTGGAGCTACGTAAATTGAACAGACGTGATAGAATTTCGCAGAATTCATATATTAACCATAATATAATACGATGTATTCGGGTCGCTGATTGCCCTATCATAGAAGTTTAATAGTGCATTTTACTCGTCATTTCATGTGCTTTAAGGTGCCGCCTAGCCCAATACGCTATCTGAAATAGGAGCGACGTAAATTGAACAAATGTGATAGAATTTTGCTGAATTCTTATATTAACCATAATATAATATGATCTATTCGGGTCTCTGATTGCCCTATCATAGAAGTTTATTAGTGCATTTCACTCATCATTTCATGCGCTATAAGGTGCCTCCTAGCCCAGGACGCTATCTGAAATATGGGCGACGTAAATTGAACAAATGTGATAAAATTACGCTGAATTCTTATATTAACCATAATATAATACGATCTATTCGGGTCTCTGATTGCCGTATCATAGAAGTTTAATAGTGGATTTTACTCGTCACATCATGGGCTTTAAGGTGCCGCCTAGCCCAATACGCTATCTGAAATAGGAGCGACATAAATTGAACAAATGTGATAAAACTACGTTGAATTCTTATATTAACAATAATACAAAATGATCTAATCGGGTCTCTGATTGCACTGTCATAGAAGTTTACTAGAGCATTTTACTCGACATTTCATGCGCTTTAAGATGCCACCTAGCCCAATACGCTATCTGAAATAGGGGCGACGTAAATTGAACAAATGTGATAGAATTACGCAGAATTCTTATATTAACCATAATATAATACGATCTATTCTGGTTTCTGATTGCCCTATCATAGAAGTTTAATAGTGCATTTTAGTCATCATTTCATGCGCTTTAAGGTGCCGCCTAGCCCAATACGCTATCTGAAATAAGTGCGACGTAAATTGAACAAATGTGATAGAAATTTGCTGAATTCTTATATTAACCATAATATAATACGATGTATTCGGGTCTCTGGTTGCGCTATCATGGAAGTTTAATAGTGCATTTCACTCGTCATTTCATGCGCTTTAAGGTGCCGCATAGCCCAGTATGCTATCTGAAATAGGGGCGACGTAAATTGAACAAATGTGATAAAATTACGCTGAATTCTTATATTAACCATAATATAATACGATTTATTCGGGTGTCTGATTGCCCTATCATAGAAGTTTAATACTGGATTTTACTCGTCACATCATGCGCTTTAAGATGCCACCTAGCCCAATACGCTATCTGAAATTGGAGCAGCGTAAATTGAATAAATGTGATAGAGTTACGTAGAATTCTTATATAAAACATAATATAAAATGATCTCATCGGGTCTCCGATTGCCCTATCAAAGAAGTTTAGTACTGTATTTTACTCGTCATGCCATGCGCTTTATGGTGCCGCTTAGTCCAATGCGCTATCTGAAATGGGAGCGACGTAAATTGAACAAATGTGATACAATTTCGCTGAATTCTTATATTAACCATAATATAAGATGACCTAATCGGGTCTCTGGTTGCCCTATCCGAGAAGTTTAGTAGTGCATTTTACTCGACATTTCATGCGCTTTAAGGTGCCGCCTAGCCCAATACGCTATCTGAAATAGGGGCGACGTAAACTGAACAAATGTGATAGTATTTCGCTGAATTCTTATATTAACCATAACATAGAATGATCTAATCGGGTCTCTGATTGCCCTATCATAGAAGTTCAATAGTGCATTTTACTCGTCATTTCTTGCGCTTTAAGGTGCCGCCTAGCCCAATGCGCTATCTGAAATAGGAGCGACGTAAATTGAACAAATGTGATAGAATTACGCAGAATTCTTATATTAACCATAATATAGAATGATCTAATCGGGTCTCTGATTGCCCTATCATAGAAGTTTTATAGTGCATTTTACTCGTCAGTCCATGCGCTTTAAGATGTCGCCTATCCCAATACGCTATCTGAAATAGGAGCGACGTAAATTGAACAAATTTGATAGAATTACGCTGCATCCTTATATTAATCAAAACATAAGATGACCTTATAGGGTCTCTGATTGCCCTATCCCAGAAGTTTAATAGTGCATTGTACTCGACATTTCATGCGCTTTAAGGTGCCGCTTAGCCCAATACGCTATCTGAAATAGGAGCGACGTAAATTGAACAATTGTGATAGAATTACGCTGAATTCTTATATTAACCATAATATAGAATGATCTGAACGGGTCTCTGATTGCCCTATCATAGAAGTTCAATAGTGCATTTTACTCGTCATTTCTTGCGCTTTAAGGTGCCGCCTAGCCCAATACGCTATCTGAAATAGGAGCGACATAAATTGAACAAATGTGATAGAATTACGCAGAATTCTTATATTAACCATAATATAGAATGATCTAATCGGGTCTCTGATTGCCCTATCATAGAAGTTTTATAGTGCATTTTGCTCGCCATTCCATGCGCTTTAAGGTGCCGCCTATCCCAGTACGCTATCTGAAATAGGAGCGACGTAAATTGAACAAATGTGATAGAATTTCGCTGAATTCTTATATTAACCATAATATAGAATGATCTAATCGGGTCTCTGATTGCTCTATCATAGAAGTTTAATAGTGCATTTTACTCGTCATTTCATGCGCTTTAAGGTGCCGCCTAGCCCAATACGCTATCTGAAATAGGGGCGACGTAGATTGAACAAATGTGATAAAATTACGCCGCATTCTTAAATTAACAATAATATAAAATGATCTAATCGTGTCTCCGATTGCCCTATCATAGAAGTTTAATAGTGCATTTTACTCGTCATTTCATGCCGTTTAAGGTGCCGCATAGCCCAATACGCTATCTGAAGTAGGAGCGACGTAAATTGATCAAATGTGATACAATTTCGCAGAATTCTTATATTAACCATAATATAAAATGATCTAATCGGGTCTCTGATTGCCCTATCATAGAAGTTTAATAGTGCATTTTACTCGTCATTCCATGCGCTTTAAGATTCCGCCTATCCCAATACGCTATCTGAAGTTGTAGCTACGTAAATTAAACAAACGTGATAGAATTACGCAGAATTCTTATATTAACCATAATATAATACGATCTATTCGGGTCTCTGATTGCCCTATCATAGAAGTTTAGTAGTGCATTTTACTCTACATTTCGTGCGCATTAAGATGCCGCTCAGCCCAATACGCTACCTGAAGTAGGAGCGACGTAAATTGAACAAACGTGATAGAATTACGCAGAATTCTTATATTAACCATAATATAATATGATCTATTCGGGTCTCTGATTGCCCTATCATAGAAGTTTAATAGTGCATTTTACTCGTCATTTCATGCGCTTTAAGGTGACGCTTAGCCCAATACGCTATCTGAAATAGGAGCGACGTAAATTGAACAAATGTGATAGAATTTCGATGAATTCTTAAATGAACCATAATATAAAATGATCTAATCGGGTCTCTGTTTGCCCTACCCAAAAAGTTTAATAGTGCATTTTGCTAGACATTTCATGCGCTTTGAGATGCCGCTTAGCCCAATACGCTATCTGAAATAGGAGCGATGTAAATTGAACAAATGTGATAGAATTAAGCTGAATTCTTATATTAACCATGATTTAAAGTGATCTAATCGGCTCTCGGATTGCCCTATCATAGAAGTTTAATAGTGCATTTTACTCCTCATTCCACGCTCTTTAAGATGCCGCCTAGCCCAATACGCTCTCTGAAATAGGAGCGACGTAAATTGAACAAATGTGATAGAATTACGCTGCATCCTTATATTAAAAATAATATAAAATGACATAATGGTGTCTCTGATTACCGTATCACTGAAGTTTAGTAGTGCATTTTAATCGGCATCTCATGCCCTTTAAGATTCTGCTTAGCGCAATACACTATCTGAAATAGGAGCGACGTACATTGAACAAATGTGATAGAATTACGCAGAATTCTTATATTAACCATAATATAAAATAATCTAATCGGGTCTCTGTTTGCCCTAACCTAGAAGTTTAATGGTGCCCTTCACTCGTCATTTCATGCGCTTTATGGTACCGCTTAGCCTAATACGCTATCTGTAATAGGGGCGACGTAAATTGATCAAATGAGATAAAATTACGCTGCATTCTTATATTAAAAATAATATAAAATGATCTAATCGGGTCTCTGCTTGCCCTATCATAGAAGTTTAATAGTACATTTTACTCGTCATTTCATGCGCTTTAAGGTGCCGCTTAGCCCAATGCGCTATCTGAAATAGGAGCGACGTAAATTGAACAAATGTGATAGAATTACGCAGAATTCTAATATTAACCATAATTTAAAATAACCTAATCGGATCACTGATTGCCCTATCAGAGAAGTTTAGTAGTGCATTTTACTCGTCATGCCATGCGCTTTAAGGTGCCGCTTAGCCGAATGCGCTATCTGAAATAGGGGCGACGTAAATTGAACAAATGTGATAGAATTACGCAAGAATTCTTATATTAACCATAATATAAAATGATCTAATCGGTTCTCTGTTCGCCCTACCCTAGAAGTTTAATAGTGCATTTTACTCGACATTTCATGCGCTTCAAGATGCCACCTAGTCCAAAACGCTATCTGAAATTGGAGCTACGTAAATTGAACAGACGTGATAGAATTTCGCAGAATTCATATATTAACCATAATATAATACGATGTATTCGGGTCGCTGATTGCCCTATCATAGAAGTTTAATAGTGCATTTTACTCGTCATTTCATGTGCTTTAAGGTGCCGCCTAGCCCAATACGCTATCTGAAATAGGAGCGACGTAAATTGAACAAATGTGATAGAATTTTGCTGAATTCTTATATTAACCATAATATAATATGATCTATTCGGGTCTCTGATTGCCCTATCATAGAAGTTTATTAGTGCATTTCACTCATCATTTCATGCGCTATAAGGTGCCTCCTAGCCCAGGACGCTATCTGAAATATGGGCGACGTAAATTGAACAAATGTGATAAAATTACGCTGAATTCTTATATTAACCATAATATAATACGATCTATTCGGGTCTCTGATTGCCGTATCATAGAAGTTTAATAGTGGATTTTACTCGTCACATCATGGGCTTTAAGGTGCCGCCTAGCCCAATACGCTATCTGAAATAGGAGCGACATAAATTGAACAAATGTGATAAAACTACGTTGAATTCTTATATTAACAATAATACAAAATGATCTAATCGGGTCTCTGATTGCACTGTCATAGAAGTTTACTAGAGCATTTTACTCGACATTTCATGCGCTTTAAGATGCCACCTAGCCCAATACGCTATCTGAAATAGGGGCGACGTAAATTGAACAAATGTGATAGAATTACGCAGAATTCTTATATTAACCATAATATAATACGATCTATTCTGGTTTCTGATTGCCCTATCATAGAAGTTTAATAGTGCATTTTAGTCATCATTTCATGCGCTTTAAGGTGCCGCCTAGCCCAATACGCTATCTGAAATAAGTGCGACGTAAATTGAACAAATGTGATAGAAATTTGCTGAATTCTTATATTAACCCTAATATAATACGATGTATTCGGGCCTCTGGTTGCCCTATCATGGAAGTTTAATAGTGCATTTCACTCGTCATTTCATGCGCTTTAAGGTGCCGCATAGCCCAGTATGCTATCTGAAATAGGGGCGACGTAAATTGAACAAATGTGATAAAATTACGCTGAATTCTTATATTAACCATAATATAATACGATTTATTCGGGTGTCTGATTGCCCTATCATAGAAGTTTAATACTGGATTTTACTCGTCACATCATGCGCTTTAAGATGCCACCTAGCCCAATACGCTATCTGAAATTGGAGCAGCGTAAATTGAATAAATGTGATAGAGTTACGTAGAATTCTTATATAAAACATAATATAAAATGATCTCATCGGGTCTCCGATTGCCCTATCAAAGAAGTTTAGTACTGTATTTTACTCGTCATGCCATGCGCTTTATGGTGCCGCTTAGTCCAATGCGCTATCTGAAATGGGAGCGACGTAAATTGAACAAATGTGATACAATTTCGCTGAATTCTTATATTAACCATAATATAAGATGACCTAATCGGGTCTCTGGTTGCCCTATCCGAGAAGTTTAGTAGTGCATTTTACTCGACATTTCATGCGCTTTAAGGTGCCGCCTAGCCCAATACGCTATCTGAAATAGGGGCGACGTAAACTGAACAAATGTGATAGAATTTCGCTGAATTCTTATATTAACCATAACATAGAATGATCTAATCGGGTCTCTGATTGCCCTATCATAGAAGTTCAATAGTGCATTTTACTCGTCATTTCTTGCGCTTTAAGGTGCCGCCTAGCCCAATGCGCTATCTGAAATAGGAGCGACGTAAATTGAACAAATGTGATAGAATTACGCAGAATTCTTATATTAACCATAATATAGAATGATCTAATCGGGTCTCTGATTGCCCTATCATAGAAGTTTTATAGTGCATTTTACTCGTCAGTCCATGCGCTTTAAGATGTCGCCTATCCCAATACGCTATCTGAAATAGGAGCGACGTAAATTGAACAAATTTGATAGAATTACGCTGCATCCTTATATTAATCAAAACATAAGATGACCTTATAGGGTCTCTGATTGCCCTATCCCAGAAGTTTAATAGTGCATTGTACTCGACATTTCATGCGCTTTAAGGTGCCGCTTAGCCCAATACGCTATCTGAAATAGGAGCGACGTAAATTGAACAATTGTGATAGAATTACGCTGAATTCTTATATTAACCATAATATAGAATGATCTGAACGGGTCTCTGATTGCCCTATCATAGAAGTTCAATAGTGCATTTTACTCGTCATTTCTTGCGCTTTAAGGTGCCGCCTAGCCCAATACGCTATCTGAAATAGGAGCGACATAAATTGAACAAATGTGATAGAATTACGCAGAATTCTTATATTAACCATAATATAGAATGATCTAATCGGGTCTCTGATTGCCCTATCATAGAAGTTTTATAGTGCATTTTGCTCGCCATTCCATGCGCTTTAAGGTGCCGCCTATCCCAGTACGCTATCTGAAATAGGAGCGACGTAAATTGAACAAATGTGATAGAATTTCGCTGAATTCTTATATTAACCATAATATAGAATGATCTAATCGGGTCTCTGATTGCTCTATCATAGAAGTTTAATAGTGCATTTTACTCGTCATTTCATGCGCTTTAAGGTGCCGCCTAGCCCAATACGCTATCTGAAATAGGGGCGACGTAGATTGAACAAATGTGATAAAATTACGCCGCATTCTTAAATTAACAATAATATAAAATGACCTAATCGTGTCTCCGATTGCCCTATCATAGAAGTTTAATAGTGCATTTTACTCGTCATTTCATGCCGTTTAAGGTGCCGCATAGCCCAATACGCTATCTGAAGTAGGAGCGACGTAAATTGATCAAATGTGATACAATTTCGCAGAATTCTTATATTAACCATAATATAAAATGATCTAATCGGGTCTCTGATTGCCCTATCATAGAAGTTTAATAGTGCATTTTACTCCTCATTCCACGCTCTTTAAGATGCCGCCTAGCCCAATACGCTCTCTGAAATAGGAGCGACGTAAATTGAACAAATGTGATAGAATTACGCTGCATCCTTATATTAAAAATAATATAAAATGACATAATGGTGTCTCTGATTACCGTATCACTGAAGTTTAGTAGTGCATTTTAATCGGCATCTCATGCCCTTTAAGATTCTGCTTAGCGCAATACACTATCTGAAATAGGAGCGACGTACATTGAACAAATGTGATAGAATTACGCAGAATTCTTATATTAACCATAATATAAAATAATCTAATCGGGTCTCTGTTTGCCCTAACCTAGAAGTTTAATGGTGCCCTTCACTCGTCATTTCATGCGCTTTATGGTACCGCTTAGCCTAATACGCTATCTGTAATAGGGGCGACGTAAATTGATCAAATGAGATAAAATTACGCTGCATTCTTATATTAAAAATAATATAAAATGATCTAATCGGGTCTCTGCTTGCCCTATCATAGAAGTTTAATAGTACATTTTACTCGTCATTTCATGCGCTTTAAGGTGCCGCTTAGCCCAATGCGCTATATGAAATAGGAGCGACGTAAATTGAACAAATGTGATAGAATTACGCAGAATTCTAATATTAACCATAATTTAAAATAACCTAATCGGATCACTGATTGCCCTATCAGAGAAGTTTAGTAGTGCATTTTACTCGTCATGCCATGCGCTTTAAGGTGCCGCTTAGCCCAATGCGCTATCTGAAATTGGAGCTACGGAAATTGAACAAATGTGATAGAATTACGCAAGAATTCTTATATTAACCATAATATAAAATGATCTAATCGGTTCTCTGTTCGCCCTACCCTAGAAGTTTAATAGTGCATTTTACTCGACATTTCATGCGCTTCAAGATGCCACCTAGTCCAAAACGCTATCTGAAATTGGAGCTACGGAAATTGAACAGACGTGATAGAATTTCGCAGAATTCATATATTAACCATAATATAATACGATGTATTCGGGTCTCTGATTGCCCTATCACAGAAGCTTAATAGTGCATTTTACTCGTCATTTCATGTGCTTTAAGGTGCCGCCTAGCCCAATACGCTATCTGAAATAGGAGCGACGTAAATTGAACAAATGTGATAGAATTTTGCTGAATTCTTATATTAACCATAATATAATATGATCTATTCGGGTCTCTGATTGCCCTATCATAGAAGTTTAATAGTGCATTTCACTCGTCATTTCATGCGCTATAAGGTGCCGCCTAGCCCAGGACGCTATCTGAAATATGGGCGACGTAAATTGAACAAATGTGATAAAATTACGCTGAATTCTTATATTAACCATAATATAATACGATCTATTCGGGTCTCTGATTGCCCTATCATAGAAGTTTAATAGTGGATTATACTCGTCACATCATGGGCTTTAAGGTGCCGCCTAGCCCAATACGCTATCTGAAATAGGAGCGACATAAATTGAACAAATGTGATAAAACTACGTTGAATTCTTATATTAACAATAATACAAAATGATCTAATCGGGTCTCTGATTGCACTGTCATAGAAGTTTACTAGTGCATTTTACTCGACATTTCATGCGCTTTAAGGTGCCACCTAGCCCAATACGCTATCTGAAATAAGGGCGACGTAAATTGAACAAATGTGATAGAATTACGCAGAATTCTTATATTAACAATAATTTAAGATGATCTAATCGGGTCTCTGATTGCCCTGTCACAGAAGTTCAGCAGTGCATTTTACTCGTCATTTCATGCGCTTTAAGGCGCCGTCTAGCCCAATCCGCTATCTGAAATTGGAGCAGCGTAAATTGAATAAATGTGATAGAGTTACGCAGAATTCTTATATAAACCATAATATAAAATGATCTCATCGGGCCTCTGCTTGGCCTATCAAAGAAGTTTAGTACTGCATTTTACTCGTCATTCCATGCGCTTTAAGGTGCCGCTTAGCCCAATGCGCTATCTGAAATGGGAGCTATGTAAATTGAATAAATGTGATAGAATTACGCAGAATTCTTATATTAATCATAATTTAAAATGACCTTGTCGGGTCTGTGATTGCCCTATCCGAGAAGTTTAGTAGTGCATTTTACTCGTAATTTCATGCGCTTTAAGATGCCGCTTAGCCCAATACGCTATCTGAAATAGGAGCGACGTAAATTGAACAAATGTGATAGAATTACGCAAGAATTCTTATATTAACCATAATTTAAGATGATCTATTCGGGTCTCTGATTGCCCTATCCGAGAAGCTTAGTAGTGCATTTTACTCGACATTTCATGCGCTTTAAGATGCCGAATCACCCAATACGTTATCTGAAATAGGAGCGTCGTAAATTGAACAAATGTGATAGAATTACGCACGAATTCTTATATTAACCATAATTTAAAATGATCTAATCGGGACTCTGATTGCGCTACCATAGAAGTTTAACAGTGCATTTTACTCGTCATTTCATGCGCTTTAAGGTGCCGCCTAGCCCAATACGCTATCTGAAATAGGAGCGACGTAAATTGAACAAATGTGATAAAATTACGCTCAATTCTTATATTAACTATAATATAAAATGATCTAATCGGATCTCTGTTTGCCCTACCCTAGAAGTTTAATAGTGCATTTTACTCGACATTTCATGCGCTTTAAGATGCCACCTAGTCCAAAACGCTATCTGAAATTGGAGCTACGTAAATTGAACAGACGTGATAGAATTACGCAGAATTCATATATTAACCATAATATATTACGATGTATTCGGTTCTCTGATTGCCCTATCATAGAAGTTTAATAGTGCATTTTACTCGTCATTTCATGCGCTTTGAGGTGCCGCCTAGTCCAATACGCTATCTGAAATAGGAGCGACACAAATTGAACAAATGTGATAAAATTACGTTGAATTCTTACATTAACAATAATACAAAATGATCTAATGGCGTCTCTGATTGCACTATCATAGAAGTTTACTAGTGCATTTTACTCGACATTTCATGCGCTTTAAGATGCCACCTAGCCCAATACGCTATCTGAAATAGGGGCGACGTAAATTGAACAAATGTGATAGAATTACGCAGAATTCTTATATAAACCATAATATAATACGATCCATCCGGGTCTCTGATTGCCCTATCATAGAAGTTTGATAGTGCATTTTACTCATCATTTCATGCGCTTTAAGGTGCCGCCTAGTCCAATACGCTATCTGAAATAGGAGCGACACAAATTGAACAAATGTGATAGAAGTACGCAGAATTCTTATATTAACCATAATATAAAATGACCTAATCGGGTCTCAGATTGCCCTATCATAGAAGGTTAGTAGTGCATTTTACTCGCCATTCCACGTGCTTTTAGATGCCGCCTAACCCAATACGCTATCTGAAATAGGAGCGACGTAAATTGAATAAATGTGATAGAATTACGCAGAATTCTTATATTAACCATAATTTAAAATGACCTTGTCGGGTCTGTGATTGCCCTATCCGAGAAGTTTAGTAGTGCATTTTACTCGTAATTGCATACGCTTTAAGATGCCGCTTAGCCCAATACGCTATCTGAAATAGGAGCTGCGTAAATTGAATAAATGTGATAGAGTTACGCAGAATTCTTATATTAACCATAATATAAAATGATATAATAGGGTCTCTGTTTGACCTACCCTAGAAGTTTAATAGTGCATTTTACTCGCCATTTCATGCGCTTTAAGGTGCTGCCTAGCCCAATACGCTATCTGAAATAGGAGCGACATAAATTTATCAAATGTGATAAAATTACGTTGAATTCTTATATTAAAAATAATACAAAATGATCTAATCGGGTCTCTGATTGCACTGTCATAGAAGTTTACTAGTGCATTTTACTCGACATTTCATGCGCTTTAAGATGCCACCTAGCCCAATACGCTATCTGAAATTGGAGCAGCGTAAATTGAATAAATGTGATAGAGTTACGTAGAATTCTTATATAAAACATAATATAAAATGATCTCATCGGATCTCTGATTGCCCTATCAAAGAAGTTTAGTACTGCATTTTACTCGTCATGCCATGCGCTTTATTGTGCCGCTTAGCCCAATGCGCTATCTGAAATGGGAGCGACGTAAATTGAACAAATGTGATAGAATTACGCAGAATTCTTATATTAACCATAATTTAAAATGACCTAATCGTATGTCTGGTTGCCCTATCCGAGAAGTTTAGTAGTGCATTTTACTCGTCATTTCATGCGCTTTAAGATGCCGTATCGCCCAATACGCTATATGAAATAGGAGCGACGTAAATTGAACAAATGTGATAGAATTACGCAAGAATTCTTATATTAACCATAATTTAAAATGATCTAATCGGGACTCTGTTTGCCCTACCCTAGAAGTTTAATAGTGCATTTTACTCGACATTTCATGCGCTTTAAGATGCCACCTAGTCCAAAACGCTATCTGAAATTGGAGCTACGTAAATTGAACAGACGTGATAGAATTATGCAGAATTCATATATTAACCATAATATGATACGATGTATTCGGGTCTCTGATTGCCCTATCATAGAAGTTTAAAAGTGCATTTTGCTCGTCATTTCATGCGCTTTAAGGAGCCGCCTAGCCCAATACGCTATCTGAAATAGGAGCGACATAAATTGAACAAATGTGATAGAATTACGCAGAATTCTTATATTAACCATAATATAATACGATCTATTCGGGTCTCTGATTGCCCTATCACAGAAGTTTAATTGTGCATTTTACTCGTCACTTCATGCGCTTTAAGGTGCCGCCTAGCCCAATACGCTATCTGGAATAGGAGCGACGTAAATTGAACAAATGTGATAGAATTACGTTGAATTCTTATATTAACAATAATATAAAATGATCTAATCGGGTCTCTGATTGCCCTGTCCGAGAAGTTTAGTAGTGCATTTTACTCGACATTTCCTGCGCTTTAAGTTGCCGCCTAGTCCAATACGCTATCTGAAATTGGAGCTACATAAATTGAACTAACGTGATAGAATTACGCAGAATTCTTATATTAACCATAATATAATACGATCTATTCGGGTCTCTGATTGCTCTATCATAGAAGTTTAATAGTGCATTTTACTCGACATTTCATGCGCTTTAAGATGCCACCTTGCTCAATACGATATCTGAAATGGGAGCTACGTAAATTCAACAAATGTGATTGAATTACGATGAATTCTAAAATTAACCATAATATAAAATGATCTAATCGGCTCCCTGTTTGCCCTACCCTAGAAGTTTAATAGTGCATTTTACTCGACATTTCATGCGCTTTATTGTGCCGCCCAATGCGCTATCTGAAATTGGAGCTACGTAAATTGAACAAACGTGATAGAATTACGCAGAATTCGTATATTAACCATAATATAAGATGATCTAATCGGGTCTCTGATTGCCCTATCCTAAAAGCATAGTAGTGCATTTTACTTATCATTTCATGCGCTTTAAGATGCAGCCTAGCCCAATACGCTATCTGAAATAGGGGCGACGTAGATTGAACAAATGTGATAAAATTACGCCGCATTCTTAAATTAACAATAATATAAAATGATCTAATCGTGTCTCCGATTGCCCTATCATAGAAGTTTAATAGTGCATTTTACTCGTCATTTCATGCCGTTTAAGGTGCCGCTTAGCCCAATACGCTATCTGAAATAGGAGCGACGTAAATTGAACAAATGTGATAGAGTTTCGCTGAATTCTTAAATTAACCATAATATAAAATGATCTAATCGGCTCTCTGTTGGCCTACCCTAGAATTTTAATAGTGCACTGTACTCGACATTTCATGCTCTTTATGATGCAACCTAGCCCAATCCGCTATCTGAAATAGGAGCGACGTAAATTGAACAAATGTGATAGAATTTTGCTGAATTCTTATATTAACCATAATATAATATGATCTATTCGGGTCTCTGATTGCCCTATCATAGAAGTTTAATAGTGCATTTCACTCGTCATTTCATGCGCTTTAAGGTGCCGTCTAGCCCAGTACGGTATCTCAAATAGGGGCGTCGTAAATTGAACAAATGTGATAAAATTACGCTGAATTCTTATATTAACCATAATATAATACGATCTATTCGGGTCTCTGATTGCCCTATCACAGAAGTTTAATTGTGCATTTTACTCGTCACTTCATGCGCTTTAAGGTGCCGCCTAGCCCAATACGCTATCTGGAATAGGAGCGACGTAAATTGAACAAATGTGATAGAATTACGTTGAATTCTTATATTAACAATAATATAAAATGATCTAATCGGGTCTCTGATTGCCCTATCATAGAAGCTTAATAGTGCATTTTGTTCGTCATTTGATGCTCTTTCATGTGCCGCTTAGCCCAATACGCTATCTGAAATAGGAGCGACGTAAATTGAACAAGAGTGATAAAATTACGTTGAATTCTTATATTAACAATAATATAAAATGATCTAATCGGGTCTCTGATTGCCCAATCATAGGAGATTAATAGTGCATTTTACTCGTCATTTCATGCGCTTTAAGGTGCCGCTTGGCCTAATACGCTATCTGAAATAGGAGCGATATAAATTGAACAAATGTGATAAAATAACGTTGTATCCTTATATTAACAATAATATAAAATGATCTAATCGGGTCTCTGTTAGCCCTACCCTAGAAGTATAATAGTGCATTTACCTCGGCATTTCATGCGCTTTAAGATGCCACCTAGCCCAATACGCTATCTGAAATAGGGGCGACGTAAATTGAACAAATGTGATGTAATTTCGCTGGATTCTTACATTAACCATAATCTAAGATGACCTAATCGGGTCTATGTTAGCCCTATCCGAGAAGTTTGGTATTGCTTCTTACTCGTCATTGCATGCGCTTTAAGATGCCGCCTAGCCCAATACGCTATCTGAAATTCGAGCTACGTAAATTGAACGAACGTGATAGAATTACGCAGAATTCTTATATTAACCATAATATAATATGATCTATTCGGGTCTCTGATTGGCCTATCATAGAAGTTTAATAGTGCATTTTACTCGCCATTTCATGCGCTTTAAGGTGCCGCTTGGCCCAATACGCTATCTGAAATAGGAGCGACGTAAATTGAACAAATGTGATAGAATTTCGCTGAATTCTTAAATGAACCATAATATAAAATGATCTAATCGGGTCTCTGTTTGCTCTACCCTAGAAGTTTAATAGCGCATTTTGCTCGACATTTGATGAGCTTTAGGATGCCACCTAGCCCAATACGCTATCTGAAATAGGAGCGACATAAATTGAATAAATGTGATAGAATTACGCAGAATTCTTATATTAACCATAATATAAAATGATCTAATCGGGTCTCTGATTGCCCTATCATAGAAGGTTAGGAGTGCATTTTACTCGTCATTCCACGCGCTTTAAGATGCCGCCTAGCACAATATACTATTTGAAATAGGAGCGACGTAATTTGAACAAGTGTGATAGAATTACGCTGAATTCTTATATTAACCATAATATAAGATGACCTAATCGGGTCTCTGATTGCCCTGTCCGAGGAGTTTAGTAGTGCATTTTACTCGACATTTCATGCGCTTTAAGATGCCGCCTCGCCCAATACGCTTTCTGAAATAGGAGCGACGTAAATTGAACAAATGTGATAGAATTACGCAGGATTCTTATATTAACCATAATTTAAAATGATCTAATCGGGTCTCTGATTGCTCTGTCACAGAAGTTCAGTAGTGCATTTTACTCGTCATTTCATGCGCTTTAAGGTGCCGCTTAGCCCAATGCGCTATCTGAAATGGGAGCGATGTAAATTGTATAAATGTGATAGAATTACGCAGGATTCTTATATTACCCATAATTTAAAATGACCTTGTCGGGTCTGTGATTGCCCTATCCGAGAAGTTTAGTAGTGCATTTTACTCGTAATTTCATGCGCTTTAAGATGCCGCTTAACCCAATACGCTATCTGAAATAGGAGCGACGTAAATTGAACAAATGTGATAGAATTACGCAGAATTCTTATATCAACCATAATTTAAAATGATCTAATCGGGACTCTGATTGCGCTATCATAGAAGTCTAATAGTGCATTTTACTCGTCATTTCATGCGCTTTAAGATGCCGCCTTGCCCAATACGCTAGCTGACATAGGAGCGCCGTAAAGTGAACAAATGTGATAGAATTACGCTGAGTTCTTATATTAATCATAATATAAGATGACCTAATCGTGTCTCCGATTGCCCTGACCGAGACCATTAGTAGTGCATTTTACTCGACATTTCATGCGCTTTAAGGTGCCGCCTAGCCCAATACGCTGTCTGAAATAGGAGCACCATAAATTGAACAAATGTGATAGAATTACGCAGAATTCTTATATGAACCATAATATAGAATGATCTAATCGGGTTTCTGATTACCCCATCGTAGAAGTTTAATAGTGCATTTTGCTCGGCATTTCATGCGCTTTAAGGCGCCGCTTATCCCGATACGCTATCAGAAATAGGAGCGACGTAAATTGAACAAATGTGATAGAATTTCGCTGAATTCTTATATTAACCATAATATAAAGTGATCTAATCGGGTCTCTGATTGGCCTATCATAGAAGTTTAGTAGTGCATTTTAGTCGCCATTTCATGCGCTTTAAGGTGCCGCTTAGCCCAATACGCGATCTGAAATAGGAGCGACGTAAATTGTACAAATGTGATAGAATTTCGCTGTATTCTTATATTAACCATAATATAAGTTGACCTAATTGGGTCTCTGATTGCCCTATGCGAGAAGTTTAGTAGTGCGTTTTACTCGTCACTTCATGCTGTTTAAGGTGCCGCCTAGCCCTATACGCTATCTGAAATAGGAGCGACGTAAATTGAACAAATGTGATAGAATTACGCAGAATTCTTATATTAACCATAACATAATACGATCAATTCGGGTCTCTGATCGCCCTATCATAGAAGTTTAATAGTGCATGTTACTCGTCATTTCATGCGCTTTAAGGTGCCGCTTGGCCCAATACGCTATCTGAAATAGGAGCGACATAAATTGAACAAATGTGATAGAATTTCGCTGAATTCTTATATTAACCATAATATAAGATGACCTAATCGGGTCCCTGATTGCCCTATCCGAGAAGTACAGTAGTGCATTTTACTCGACAGTTCATGCGCTTTAAGATGCCGCCTAGTCCAATGCGCTATCTGAAATCGGAGATACGTAAATTGAACAAACGTGATAGAATTACGCAGAATTCTTGTATTAACCCTAATATAATACGATCTATTCTGGTCTCTGATTTGCCTATCATAGAAGTTTAACACTGCATTTTACTCGTCATTTCATGCGCTTTAAAGTGCCGCCTAGCCCAATACGCTATCTGAAATAGGAGCGACATAAATTGAACAAATGTGATAGAATTACGCAGAATTATTATATTAACCATAATATAATACGATCTATTCGGGTCTCCGATTGCCGTATCATAGAAGTTTAATAGTGCATGTTTCTCGACATTTCACGCGATTTAAGGTGCCGCTTGGCCCAATACGCCATCTGAAATAGGAGCGACGTAAATTGATTAAATGTGATAGAATTTCTCTGAATTCTTAAATTAACCATAATATAAAATGATCTAATCGGGTCTCTGTTTACCCTACCCTAGGAGTTTAATAGTGCATTTTACTCGACATTTCATGCGCTTTAAGATGCCACCTAGCCCAATACGCTATCTGAAATGGGGGCGACGTAAATTGAGCAAATGTGATAAAATTTCGCTGAATTCTTATATTAACCATAGTATAAGATGACCTAATCGGGTCTCTGATTGCCCTATCCGAGAAGCTTAGTAGTGCATTTTACTCGACATTTCATGCGCTTTAAGATGCCGCCTAGTCCAATGCGCTATCTGAAATAGGAGCGACGTAAATTGTACAAATGTGATAGAATTTCGCTGAATTCTTATATTAACCATAATATAAGTTGACCTAATTGGGTCTCTGATTGCCCTATGCGAGAAGTTTAGTAGTGCGTTTTACTCGTCACTTCATGCTGTTTAAGGTGCCGCCTAGCCCTATACGCTATCTGAAATAGGAGCGACGTAAATTGAACAAATGTGATAAAATTACTCAGAATTCTTATATTAACCATAATATAATACGATCTATTCGGGTCTCTGATTGCCCTATCATAGAAGTTTAATAGTGCATTTTACTCGTCATTTCATGCGCTTTAAGATGCGGCTTAGCCCAATGCGCTATCTGAAATAGGAGGGACGTAAATTGAACAAATGTGATAGAGTTCCGAAGAATTCTTAAATTAACCATAATATAAGATGATCTAATGGGGTCTCTGATTACCCTATCATAGAAGTTTAATAGTTCATTTTACTCGTCATTTCATGCGCTTTGAGATGCCGCTTAGCACAATAGGCTATCTGAAATAGGAGCGACGTAAATTAAAGAAATGTGATAGAATTACGCAGAATTCTTATCTTAACCATAATATAAAATGATCTAATCGGGTCTCTGATTGCCCTATCATAGAAGCTTAATAGTGCATTTTATTCGTCATTTCATGCGCTTTAAAGTGCCGCCTAGCCCAATACGCTATCTGAAATAGGAGCGACATAAATTGAACAAATGTGATAGAATTACGCAGAATTATATTATTAACCATAATATAATACGATCTATTCGGGTCTCCGATTGCCGTATCATAGAAGTTTAATAGTGCATGTTTCTCGACATTTCATGTGATTTGAGGTGCCGCTTGGCCCAATACGCTATCTGAAATAGGAGCGACGTAAATTGAATAAATGTGATAGAATTTCTCTGAATTCTTAAATTAACCATAATATAAAATGATCTAATCGGGTCTCTGTTCACCCTACCCTAGGAGTTTAATAGTGCATTTCACTCGCCATTCAACGCGCTTCAAGATGCCGCTTAGCCCAATATACTATCTGAAATAGGAGCGAAGTAAATTGAACAAACGTGATAGAATTTCGCTGAATTATTATATTAACCATAATATAAAATCATCTAATCGGGTCTCTGATTACCCTATCAAAAAAGTTCAGTAGTGCATTTTACTGGTCATTTCATGCGTTTTAAGGTGCCGTCTAGCCCTATCCACTATCTGAAATTGGAGCTGCGTAAATTGAACAAATGTGATGGAGTTACGCAGAATTCTTATATTAACCATTATATCAAATGATCTAATCGGGTCTCTGATTGCCCTATCAAAGAAGTTTGGTAATGCATTTTACTCGTCATTTCATGCGCTTTAAGGTACCGTCTATCTCAATCCGCTATCTGAAATTGGAGATACGTAAATTGAACAAATGTGACAGAGTTACGCACAATTCGTATATTAACCATAACATAAAATGATCTAATCTGGTCTCTGATTGCCCTATCTTAGAAGTTTAATAGTGCATTTTACACGTCATTTCATGCGCTTTAAGGTGCCGCTCAGCCCAATACGCTATCTGAAATAGGAGTGACGTAAATTGAACATATGTGATAGAATTTAGCTGAATTCTTATATTAACGGTAATATAAAATGATCTAATCGGGTCTCTGACAGCCCTTTCATAGAAGGTTAGTAGTGCATTTTACTCGTCATTTCATGCGCTTTAAGGTGCCGTCTATCCCAATCCGCTATCTGACATTGGAGATACGTAAATTAAACAAACGTGATAGAATTACGCTGAATTCTTATATTAATCAAAACATAAGATGACCTTATTGGGTCTCTGATTGCCCTATCCTAGAAGTTTAGTAGTGCATTTTACTCGACATTTCGTGCGCTTTAAGATGCCCCTTAGCCCAATACGCTATCTGAAGTAGGAGCGACATAAATTGAACAAATGCAATAGAATTACGCAGAATTCTTATGTAGCAGTTACGGCACTGCTACCACATCCCTGCAGTCAGAGATCGAAATATTACCCTCGCTAACTTTCTTTTCTTTAAATGCTTCCGGCCTATCTTTCTTTAACAGTGTAAGGACACAGGCGCGTCGTAGGCCGGCACTGGACGACGGTTGCCGATCGCGCGACGAGTTTTTTCTTTTGTTTTCTTACCGCGCGCCGCGGTCACCAGGCAGAAAACACGAGGCAGAACCTCTTGCGACTCACCACGTGTACGAGCGCGCGGCGCAGACAATTACCTGTTTCTCATTCTGTGATATTAATTGTAAATAAATTGAGCGTGTAACGCAAATCGGAGTTATCCATTACGCAAACATTCACCTCACTTATATTAACCATAATATAATGCGATCTATTCGGGTCTCTGATTGCACTATCATAGAAGTTTAATGGTGCATTTTACTCGTCATTTCATGCGATTTAAGGTGCCGCTTAGCCCAATACACTATCTGAAACAGGAGCGGCGTAAATTGAACAAGTGTGATAGAATTTCGCTGAATTCTTAAATTAACCATAATATAAAATTATATAATCGGGTCTCTGATTGCCCTATCCTAGAAGTTTAGTAGTACATTTTACTCGCCATTTCATGCGCGTTAAGTTGCTGCTTAGCCCAATACGCTATCTGAAATAGGGGCAACGTAAATTGAACAAATGTGATAAAATTACGCTGAATGCTTATATTAACAATAATGTAAAATGATCTGAACGCGTCTCTGATTGCCCTGTCATAGAAGTTTCATAGTGCATTTTACTCGTCATTTCATGCGCTTTAAGGTGCCACTTAGCGCAATACGCTATCTGAAATAGGAGCGACGGAAATTGAACAAATGTGATAAAATTTCACTGAATTCTTATATTAACCATAATTTAAAATGATCTAATCGCGTCTCTGATTGCCCTATCATAGAAGTTTAGTAGTGCATTTTAGTCGACATTTCATGCGCTTTAAGATGCCGCTTAGCCCAATACGCTACCTGAAGTAGGAGCGACATAAATTCAACAAATGTGATCGAATTACGCAGAATTCTTATATTAACCATAATAAAATACGATCTATTCGGGTCTCTGATTGCCCTATCATCGAAGTTTAATAGTGCATTTTACTCGCCATTTCATGCGCTTTAAGCTGCTGCTTAGCCCAATACGCTATCTGAAATAGGGGCAACGTAAATTGAACAAATGTGATAAAATTACGCTGAATGCTTATATTAACAATAATGTAAAATGATCTGAACGCGTCTCTGATTGCCCTATCATAGAAGTTTCATAGTGCATTTTACTCGTCATTTCATGCGCTTTAAGGTGCCACTTAGCCCAATACGCTATCTGAAATAGGAGCGGCGTAAATTGAACAAATGCGATAGAATTTCGCTGAATTCTTATATTAACCATAATATAAGATGACCTAATCGGGTCTCTGATTGCCCTATCATAGAAGTTTAATAGGGCATTTTACTCCTCATTTCATGCGCTTTAAGGTGCCGCCTAGCCCAATACGCTATCTGAAATAGGAGTGACGTAAGTTGTACAAATGTGATAGAATTACGCAGAATTCTTATATTAACCATAATATAAAATGATCTATTCGGGTCTCTGATTGCCCTATCATAGAAGTTTAATAGTGAATTTTGCTCGGAATTTCATGCGCTTTAAGATACCAGACAGCCCAATACGCTATCTGAAATTGGAGGTACGTAAATTAAACAAACGTGATAGAATTACGCAGAATTCTTATATTAACCATAATATAATATGATCTATTCGGGTCTCTGATTGCCCTATCATAGTAGTTTAATAGTGCATTTTACTCGTCATTTCATGCGCTTTAAGGTGCCGGTTAGCACAATACGCTATCTGAAGTAGGAGCGACGTAAATTGTACAAATGTGATAGAATTTCGTTGAATCCTTATATTAACCATAATATAAAATGATCTAGTCGGGTCCCTGTTTGCCCTACCCTAGAAGCTTAATAGTGCATTTTACTCGACATATCATGCGCTTTAGGATGCCGACTAGCCCAATACGATATCTGAAATTGGAGCTACATAAATTGAACAAACGTGATAGGATTACGCAGAATTCTTATATTTATCAAAACATAAGATGACCTTTTCGGGTCCCTGATTGCCCTATCCTAGAAGTTTACTAGTGCATTTTAGTCGACATTTCATGCGCTTTAAGATGCCGCTTAGCCCAATACGCTACCCGAAGTAGGAGCGACATAAATTCAACAAATGTGATAGAATTACGCAGAATTCTTATATTAACCATAACATAATACGATCTATTCGGGTCTCTGATTGCCCTATCATAGAAGTTTAATAGTGCATTTTGCTCGCCATTTCATGCGCTTTTAGGTGCCGCTTATCCCGATACGTTATTTGAAGTTGGAGCGACGTAAATTGAGCAAATGTGATAAAATTACGCTGAATTCTTATATTAACAATAATATAAAATGATCTAATCGCGTCTCTGATGTCCCTATCATAGAAGTTTGATAGTGCGTTTTACTCGTCATTCCATGCGCTTTAAGGAGCCGCCTAGTCCAATACGCTAACTGAAATTGGAGCTACGTAAATTGAACAAGTGTGATAGAGTTTCGCTGAATTCTTAAATTAACCATAATATAAAATGATCTAATCGGGTCTCTGTTTTCCCTACCCTAGCAGTTTAATAGTGCATTTTACTCGACATTTCATGCGCTTTAAGATGCCACCCAGTCCAACACGCTATCTGTAATAGGGGCGACGTAAATTGAACAAATGGGATAAAATTACGTTGAATTCATATATTAACAATAATATGAAATGATCTAATCGGGTCTCTGATTGCCCTATCATAGAAGCTTAATAGTGCATTATACTCGTCATTTCATGCGCTTTAAGGTCCCGCTTAGACCAATACGCTATCTGAAATAGGAGCGACGTAAATTGAACAAATGTGATAAAATTTCGCTGAATTCTTTTATTAACCATAATGTAAAATGATCTAATCGGGTCTCTGCTCGCCCTAGCCTAGAAGTTTAATAGTGCATTTTATTCGCCATTGCATGCGCTTTGAGATGCCGCTTATCCGAATACGCTATCTGAAATAGGAGCGACGTAAATTGAACAAATGTGATAGAATTTCCCTGAAATCTTATATTAAACAAAATATAAAATGATTTATTCGGGTCTCTGATCGCCCTATCATAAAAGGTTAATAGTGCATTCTACTCGCCATTACACGCGCTTTAAGATGCCGCCTAGCCCAATACGCTATCTGAAATAGGAGCGACGTAAATTGAACAAATGTGATAGAATTTCGCTGAATTCTTAAATTAACCATAATATAAAATGATCTAATCGGGTCTCTGATTGCCCTATCATAGAAGTTAAGTAGTGCATTTTACTCGCCATTCCACGCGCTTTAATATGCCGCCTAGCCCAGAACGCTATCTGAAATAGGAGCGACGTAAATTGAACAAATGTGATAGAATTTCGCTTAATTCTTTTATTAACCATAATGTAAAATGACCTAATCGGGTCTCTGATTGCCCTATCATAGAAGATTAGTAGTGCATTTTACTCGCCATTCCACGCGCTTTAAGATGCCGCCTAGCCCTGTAGGCTATCTGAAATAGGAGCGACGAAAGTTGAACAAATGTGATAGAATTACGCAGCATTCTTATATTAACCGTAATATAAAATGATCTAATCGGCTCTCTGTTTGCCTTATCCTAGAAGTTTAATAGTGCATTATACTCGCCATTTCATGCGCTTTGAGATGCCGCTTAGCCCAGTACGCTATCTGAAATATCAAAGACGTAAATTGAACAAATGTGATAGAATTTCGCTGAATTCTTATATTACCCTTAATGTAAAATGATCTAATCGGGTCTCTGTTCGCCCTACCCTAGAAGTTTAATAGTGCATTTCACTCGTAATTGCATGCGCTTTGAGATGCCGCATAGCCCAATTAGCTATATGAAATAGGAGCGACGTAAATTGAACAAATGTGATAGAATTTCCCTGAAATCTTATATTAAACAAAATATAAAATGATCTAATCGGGTCTCTGACTGCCCTATCATTGAAGTTTAACAGTGCATTTGACTCGCCATTCCACGCGCTTTAAGATGCCGCCTAGCCCAGTACGCTATCTGAAATAGGAGCGACGTGAATTCAACAAATGTGATAGAATCTTGCTGAATTCTTAAATTAACCATAATATAAAATGATCTAATCGGGTCTCTGATTGCCCTACCCTAGGAGTTCAATAGTGCATTTTACTCGCCATTCCACGCGCTTTAAGATGCCGCCTAGCCCAATACGCTATCTGAAATAGGAGCGACGTAAATTGATCAAATGTGATAGAATTTCGCTGAATTCTTAAATTAACCATAATATAAAATGATCTAATCGGGTCTCTGTTTGCCTTATCCTAGAAGTTTAATAGTGCATTATACTCGCCATTTCATGCTCTTTGAGATGCCGCTTAGCCCAATACGCTATCTGAAATAGGAGCGACGTAAGTTGAACAAATGTGATAGAATTTCCGTGAATTCTTATATTAACCTTAATGTAAAATGATCCAATCGGGTCTCTGTTCGCCCTACCATAGAAGTCTAATAGTGCATTTCACTCGCCATTTCATGCGCTTTGAGATGCCGCATAGCCCAATACGCTATCTGAAATAGGAGCGACCTAAATTGAACGAATGTGATAGAATTTCGGTCAATTCTTAAATTAACCATAATATAAAATGATCTAATCGGGTCTCTGTTTGCCCTACCCTAGGACTTTAATAGTGCATTTTACTCGTTATTTCATGCGCTTTGAGATGCCGCTTAGCCTAATACGCTATCTGAAATTGGAGTGATATAAGTTGAAAAAATGTGATAGAATTTCGCTGAATTCTTTTATTAACCATAATGTAAAATGATCTAATCGGGTCTCTGTTTGACCTACCCTAGGAGTTTAATAGTGCATTTTACTCGCCATTTCATGCGCTTTGAGATGCCGCTTAGCCCAATACGCTATCTGAAATATGAGCGACACGAATTGAACAAATGTGATAGAATTTCCCTGAGATCTTGTATTAAACAAAATATAAAATGATCAAATCGCGTCTCTGATTGCCCTATCATACAAGTTTAATAGTGCATTTTACTCGCCATTCCGAGCGCTTTAAGATGCCGCATAGCCCAATACGCTATCTGAAATAGGAGCGTCGTAAATTGAACAAATGTGATAGAATTTCACTGAATTCTTATATTAACCAAAATATAAAATGATCTAATCGGGTCTCTGATTGCCCTATCATAGAAGATTAATACTGCATTTTACTCGCCACTCCACGCGCTTTAGGATGCCGCCTAGCCCAGTACGTTATCTGAAATAGGAGCGACGTAAATCCAACAAATGTGATAGAATCTTGCTGAATTCTTAAATTAACCATAATATAAAATGATCTAATCGGGTCTCTGTTTGCCCTACCCTAGAAGTTTAATAGTGCATTTTACTCGCCATTTCATGCGCTTTGAGATACCGGCCAGCCCAGTACGCTATCTGAAATAGGAGCGACGTAAATTGAACAAATGTGATAGAATTTCCGTGAATCCTTATATTAACCTTAATGTAAAATGATCTAATCGGGTCTCTATTTGCCCTATCATAGAAGTTTAGTAATGCATTTTACTCGCCATTCCACGCGCTTTAAGATGCCGCCTCGCCCAATACGCTATCTGAAATAGGAGCGGCGTAAATTGAACAAATGCGATAGAATTTCGCTGAATTCTTATATTAACCATAATATAAGATGACCTAATCGGGTCTCTGATTGCCCTATCATAGAAGTTTAATAGGGCATTGTACTCCTCATTTCATGCGCTTTAAGGTGCCGCCTAGCCCAATACGCTATCTGAAATAGGAGTGACGTAAGTTGTACAAATGTGATAGAATTACGCAGAATTCTTATATTAACCATAATATAAAATGATCTATTCGGGTCTCTGATTGCCCTATCATAGAAGTTTAATAGTGAATTTTGCTCGGAATTTCATGCGCTTTAAGATACCAGACAGCCCAATACGCTATCTGAAATTGGAGGTACGTAAATTAAACAAACGTGATAGAATTACGCAGAATTCTTATATTAACCATAATATAATATGATCTATTCGGGTCTCTGATTGCCCTATCATAGTAGTTTAATAGTGCATTTTACTCGTCATTTCATGCGCTTTAAGGTGCCGGTTAGCACAATACGCTATCTGAAGTAGGAGCGACGTAAATTGTACAAATGTGATAGAATTTCGTTGAATCCTTATATTAACCATAATATAAAATGATCTAGTCGGGTCCCCGTTTGCCCTACCCTAGAAGCTTAATAGTGCATTTTACTCGACATATCATGCGCTTTAGGATGCCGACTAGCCCAATACGATATCTGAAATTGGAGCTACATAAATTGAACAAACGTGATAGGATTACGCAGAATTCTTATATTTATCAAAACATAAGATGACCTTTTCGGGTCTCTGGTTGCCCTATCCTAGAAGTTTACTAGTGCATTTTAGTCGACATTTCATGCGCTTTAAGATGCCGCTTAGCCCAATACGCTACCCGAAGTAGGAGCGACATAAATTCAACAAATGTGATAGAATTACGCAGAATTCTTATATTAACCATAACATAATACGATCTATTCGGGTCTCTGATTGCCCTATCATAGAAGTTTAATAGTGCATTTTGCTCGCCATTTCATGCGCTTTTAGGTGCCGCTTATCCCGATACGCTATTTGAAGTTGGAGCGACGTAAATTGAGCAAATGTGATAAAATTACGCTGAATTCTTATATTAACAATAATATAAAATGATCTAATCGCGTCTCTGATGTCCCTATCATAGAAGTTTGATAGTGCGTTTTACTCGTCATTCCATGCGCTTTAAGGAGCCGCCTAGCCCAATACGCTAACTGAAATTGGAGCTACGTAAATTGAACAAGTGTGATAGAGTTTCGCTGAATTCTTAAATTAACCATAATATAAAATGATCTAATCGGGTCTCTGTTTTCCCTACCCTAGCAGTTTAATAGTGCATTTTACTCGACATTTCATGCGCTTTAAGATGCCACCCAGTCCAACACGCTATCTGTAATAGGGGCGACGTAAATTGAACAAATGGGATAAAATTACGTTGAATTCATATATTAACAATAATATGAAATGATCTAATCGGGTCTCTGATTGCCCTATCATAGAAGCTTAATAGTGCATTATACTCGTCATTTCATGCGCTTTAAGGTCCCGCTTAGACCAATACGCTATCTGAAATAGGAGCGACGTAAATTGAACAAATGTGATAAAATTTCGCTGAATTCTTTTATTAACCATAATGTAAAATGATCTAATCGGGTCTCTGCTCGCCCTAGCCTAGAAGTTTAATAGTGCATTTTATTCGCCATTGCATGCGCTTTGAGATGCCGCTTATCCGAATACGCTATCTGAAATAGGAGCGACGTAAATTGAACAAATGTGATAGAATTTCCCTGAAATCTTATATTAAACAAAATATAAAATGATTTAGTCGGGTCTCTGATCGCCCTATCATAAAAGGTTAATAGTGCATTCTACTCGCCATTCCACGCGCTTTAAGATGCCGCCTAGCCCAATACGCTATCTGAAATAGGAGCGACGTAAATTGAACAAATGTGATAGAATTTCGCTGAATTCTTAAATTAACCATAATATAAAATGATCTAATCGGGTCTCTGATTGCCCTATCATAGAAGTTAAGTAGTGCATTTTACTCGCCATTCCACGCGCTTTAATATGCCGCCTAGCCCAGAACGCTATCTGAAATAGGAGCGACGTAAATTGAACAAATGTGATAGAATTTCGCTTAATTCTTTTATTAACCATAATGTAAAATGACCTAATCGGGTCTCTGATTGCCCTATCATAGAAGATTAGTAGTGCATTTTACTCGCCATTCCACGCGCTTTAAGATGCCGCCTAGCCCTGTAGGCTATCTGAAATAGGAGCGACGAAAGTTGAACAAATGTGATAGAATTACGCTGCATTCTTATATTAACCGTAATATAAAATGATCTAATCGGCTCTCTGTTTGCCTTATCCTAGAAGTTTAATAGTGCATTATACTCGCCATTTCATGCGCTTTGAGATGCCGCTTAGCCCAGTACGCTATCTGAAATATCAAAGACGTAAATTGAACAAATGTGATAGAATTTCGCTGAATTCTTATATTACCCTTAATGTAAAATGATCTAATCGGGTCTCTGTTCGCCCTACCCTAGAAGTTTAATAGTGCATTTCACTCGTAACTGCATGCGCTTTGAGATGCCGCATAGCCCAATTAGCTATATGAAATAGGAGCGACGTAAATTGAACAAATGTGATAGAATTTCCCTGAAATCTTATATTAAACAAAATATAAAATGATCTAATCGGGTCTCTGACTGCCCTATCATTGAAGTTTAACAGTGCATTTGACTCGCCATTCCACGCGCTTTAAGATGCCGCCTAGCCCAGTACGCTATCTGAAATAGGAGCGACGTGAATTCAACAAATGTGATAGAATCTTGCTGAATTCTTAAATTAACCATAATATAAAATGATCTAATCGGGTCTCTGATTGCCCTACCCTAGGAGTTCAATAGTGCATTTTACTCGCCATTCCACGCGCTTTAAGATGCCGCCTAGCCCAATACGCTATCTGAAATAGGAGCGACGTAAATTGATCAAATGTGATAGAATTTCGCTGAATTCTTAAATTAACCATAATATAAAATGATCTAATCGGGTCTCTGTTTGCCTTATCCTAGAAGTTTAATAGTGCATTATACTCGCCATTTCATGCTCTTTGAGATGCCGCTTAGCCCAGTACGCTATCTGAAATAGGAGCGACGTAAATTGAACAAATGTGATCGAATTTCGCTGAATTCTTAAATTAACCATAATATAAAATTATCTAATCGGGTCTCTGATTGCCCTATCATAGAAGTTTAGTAGTGCATTTTACTCGCCATTTCATGCGCTTTCAGATGCCGCTTAGCACAATACGCTATCTGAAATAGGAGCGACGTAAATTGAACAAATATGATAGAATTTCGCTGAATTCTTAAATTAACCATAATATAAAATGATCTAATCGGGTCTCTGTTTGCCCTACCCTAGAAGTTTAATAGTGCAGCTTACTCGCCATTTCATGCGCTTTGAGATGACGCTTAGCCCAATACGCTATCTGAAATAGGAGCGACGTAAGTTGAACAAATGTGATAGAATTTCGCTGAATTCTTTTATTAACCATAATGTAAAATGATCTAATCGGGTCTCTGCTCGCCTTAGCCTAGAAGTTTAATAGTGCATTTTATTCGCCATTGCATGCGCTTTGAGATGCCGCTTAGCCGAATACGCTATCTGAAATAGGAGCGACGTAAATTGAACAAATGTGATAGAATTTCCCTGACATCTTATATTGAACAAAATATAAAATGATCTAATCGGGTCTCTGACTGCCCTATCATTGAAGTTTAACAGTGCATTTTACTCGCCATTCCACGCGCTTTAAGATGCCGCCTAGCCCAGTACGCTATCTGAAATAGGAGCGACGTGAATTCAACAAATGTGATAGAATCTTGCTGAATTCTTAAATTAACCATAATATAAAATGATCTAATCGGGTCTCTGTTTGCCCTACCCTAGGACTTCAATAGTGCATTTTACACGCCATTTCATGCGCTTTGAGATGCCGCTTAGCCCAATACGCTATCTGAAATATGAGCGACACGAATTGAACAAATGTGATAGAATTTCCCTGAAATCTTGTATTAAACAAAATATAAAATGATCTAATCGCGTCTCTGATTGCCCTATCATACAAGTTTAATAGTGCATTTTACTCGCCACTCCACGCGCTTTAGGATGCCGCCTAGCCCAGTACGCTATCCGAAATAGGAGCGACGTAAATTGAACAAACGTGATAGAATTTTGCTGAATTCTTAAATTAACCATAATATAAAATGATCTAATCGGGTCTCTGTTTGCCCTACCCTAGAAGTTTATTAGTGCATTTTACTCGCCATTTCATGCGCTTTGAGATGCCGCTTAACCCAATACGCTATCTGAAATAGGAGCAACGAAAGTTGAACAAATGTGATAGAATTTCGCTGAATTATTTTATTAACCAGAATGTAAAATGATCTAATCGGGTCTCTGTCCGCCCGAGTCTAGAACTTTAATAGTGCATTTTATTCGCCAGTTCGTACGCTTTGAGATGCCGCTTTGCCCAATACGCTATCTGAAATAGGAGCGATGTAAATTGAACAAATCTGATAGAATTTCACTGAATTCTTATATTAACCAAAATATAAAATGATCTAATCGGGTCTCTGATTGCCTTAGCATAGAAGTTTAATAGTGAATTTTATTCGCCATTTCATGCGCTTTGAGAGGCCGCATAGCCTAATACGCTATCTGAAATAGGAGCGATGTAAATTGAACAAATGTGATAGAATTTCCGTGAATTCTTATATTAACCTTAATGTAAAATGATCCAATCGGGTCTCTGTTCGCCCTACCATAGAAGTCTAATAGTGCATTTCACTCGCCATTTCATGCGCTTTGAGATGCCGCTTAGCCCAATACGCTATCTGAAATAGGAGCGACGTAAATTGAACAAATGTGATAGAATTACGCAGAATTCTTATATTAACCATAACATAATACGATCAATTCGGGTCTCTGATCGCCCTATCATAGAAGTTTAATAGTGCATGTTACTCGTCATTTCATGCGCTTTAAGGTGCCGCTTGGCCCAATACGCTATCTGAAATAGGAGCGACATAAATTGAACAAATGTGATAGAATTTCGCTGAATTCTTATATTAACCATAATATAAGATGACCTAATCGGGTCCCTGATTGCCCTATCCGAGAAGTACAGTAGTGCATTTTACTCGACAGTTCATGCGCTTTAAGATGCCGCCTAGTCCAATGCGCTATCTGAAATCGGAGATACGTAAATTGAACAAACGTGATAGAATTACGCAGAATTCTTGTATTAACCCTAATATAATACGATCTATTCTGGTCTCTGATTTGCCTATCATAGAAGTTTAACACTGCATTTTACTCGTCATTTCATGCGCTTTAAAGTGCCGCCTAGCCCAATACGCTATCTGAAATAGGAGCGACATAAATTGAACAAATGTGATAGAATTACGCAGAATTATTATATTAACCATAATATAATACGATCTATTCGGGTCTCCGATTGCCGTATCATAGAAGTTTAATAGTGCATGTTACTCGTCATTTCACGCGATTTAAGGTGCCGCTTGGCCCAATACGCCATCTGAAATAGGAGCGACGTAAATTTATTAAATGTGATAGAATTTCTCTGAATTCTTAAATTAACCATAATATAAAATGATCTAATCGGGTCTCTGTTTACCCTACCCTAGAAGTTTAATAGTGCATTTTACTCGACATTTCATGCGCTTTAAGATGCCACCTAGCCCAATACGCTATCTGAAATGGGGGCGACGTAAATTGAGCAAATGTGATAAAATTTCGCTGAATTCTTATATTAACCATAGTATAAGATGACCTAATCGGGTCTCTGATTGCCCTATCCGAGAAGCTTAGTAGTGCATTTTACTCGACATTTCATGCGCTTTAAGATGCCGCCTAGTCCAATGCGCTATCTGAAATAGGAGCGACATAAATTGTACAAATGTGATAGAATTTCGCTGAATTCTTATATTAACCATAATATAAGTTGACCTAATTGGGTCTCTGATTGCCCTATGCGAGAAGTTTAGTAGTGCGTTTTACTCGTCACTTCATGCTGTTTAAGGTGCCGCCTAGCCCTATACGCTATCTGAAATAGGAGCGACGTAAATTGAACAAATGTGATAGAATTACGCAGAATTCTTATATAAACCATAATATAAAATGATCTAATCGGGTCTCTGATTGCCCTATCATAGAAGCTTAATAGTGCATTTTATTCGTCATTTCATGCGATTTAAGGTGCCGCTTAGCCCAATACGCTATCCGAAATTGGTGCTACGTGAATTGAACAAATGTGATAGAATTACGACGAATTCTTATATTAACCATAATATAAAATGATCCAATCGGATATCTGATTGTCCTGTCATAGAAGTTTAATAGGGCATTTTACTCGACATTTCATGCGCTTTAAGATGCCACCTAGCCCAATACGCTATCTGAAATAGGGACGACGTAAATTGAACAAATGTGATAAAATTACTCAGAATTCTTATATTAACCATAATATAATACGATCTATTCGGGTCTCTGATTGCCCTATCATAGAAGTTTAATAGTGCATTTTACTCGTCATTTCATGCGCTTTAAGATGCGGCTTAGCCCAATGCGCTATCTGAAATAGGAGGGACGTAAATTGAACAAATGTGATAGAGTTCCGAAGAATTCTTAAATTAACCATAATATAAGATGATCTAATGGGGTCTCTGATTACCCTATCATAGAAGTTTAATAGTTCATTTTACTCGTCATTTCATGCGCTTTGAGATGCCGCTTAGCACAATAGGCTATCTGAAATAGGAGCGACGTAAATTAAAGAAATGTGATAGAATTACGCAGAATTCTTATCTTAACCATAATTTAAAATGATCTAATCGGGTCTCTGATTGACCTATCATAGAAGTTTAATGGTGCATTTTACTCGTCATTTCATGCTGCCTTAGTGTGCCGCCTAGCCCAATACGCAATCTGAAGTTGGAGCGATATGAATTGAACAAATGTGTTAGAATTGCGCTGACTTCTTATATTAAGAATAATATTAAATGATCTAATCGGGTCTCTGATTGCTCTGTCAAAGAAGTTTAGTAGTGCATTTTACTCGTCATTTCATGCGCTGTAAGGTGCCTCCTATCACAATACGCTATCTGAAATTTGAGCTACGTAAATTAAACAAATGTGATAGAGTTACGACGAATTCTTAAATTAACCATAATATACGATGATCTAACCGGGTATCTGATTGCCCTATCCTAGAAGTTTAGTAGTGCATTTTACTCGACATTTCGTGCGCTATAAGATGCCGCTTAGACCAATACCCTATCTGAAATAGGAGCGACGTAAATTGAACAAATGTGATAGAATTACGCTGAATTCTTATATTAATCATAATATAAGATGATCTAATCGGGTCACTGATTGCCCTATCCTAGAAGTTTAGTAGTGCATGTTACTCGACATTTCATGCGCTTTAAGGTGCCGCTTGGCCCAATACGCTATGTGAAATAGGAGCGACGTCAATTGAACAAATGTGATAGAATTTCGCTGAATTCTTATATTAACCATAATATAATACGATCTATTCGGGTCGCTGATTGCCGTATCATAGAAGTTTCATAGTGCACTTTACTCGCCATTTCATGCGCTTTAAGGTGCCGCTTAGCCCAATACGCTATCTGAAATAGGAGCGACGTAAATTGGACAAATCTGATAGAATTACGCGAAATCCTTATATTAATCATAATATAAGATGACCTAATCGGGTCTCTGCCTTCCCTATCCGAGAAGATTAGTAGTGCATTTTACACGTCATTTCATGCGTTTTAAGGTGCCGCCTAGCTCAATACGACATCTGAAATTGGAGCGACGTAAATTGAACAAATGAGATAGAATTTCGCTGAATTCTCATATTAACCATAATATAAAATGATCTAATCGGGGCTCTGATTGCCCTATGATAGAAGGTTAGTAGTGCATTTTACTCGTCATTCCACGCGCTTTAAGATGCTCCGCCTAAGCCAATATACTATCTGAAATAGGAGCGACGTAAATTGAACAAATGTGATAGATTTACGCATAATTCGTATATTAACCATAATATAAAATGATCGAATGAGGTCTCCGATTACCCTATCATAGAAGTTTAGTAGTGCATTTCAATCGACATTTCATGCCCTTTAAGATTCTGCTTAGCCCAATACGCTATCTGAAATAGGAACGACGTAAATTGAACAAATGTGATAGAATTACGCAGAATTCTCATATTACCCATAATTTAAAATAATCTAATCGGGTCTCTGAGTGCCCTATCATAGAAGTTTAATAGTGCATTTTAGTCGTCATTTCATGCGCTTTAAAGTGCCGCCTAGCCCAATACGCTATCTGAAATAGGAGCGACATAAATTGAACAAATGTGATAGAATTACGCAGAATTATATTATTAACCATAATATAATACGATCTATTCGGGTCTCCGATTGCCGTATCATAGAAGTTTAATAGTGCATGTTTCTCGTCATTTCATGTGATTTGAGGTGCCGCTTGGCCCAATACGCTATCTGAAATAGGAGCGACGTAAATTGAATAAATGTGATAGAATTTCTCTGAATTCTTAAATTAACCATAATATAAAATGATCTAATCGGGTCTCTGTTCACCCTACCCTAGGAGTTTAATAGTGCATTTCACTCGCCATTCAACGCGCTTCAAGATGCCGCTTAGCGCAATATACTATCTGAAATAGGAGCGAAGTAAATTGAACAAACGTGATAGAATTTCGCTGAATTATTATATTAACCATAATATAAAATCATCTAATCGGGTCTCTGATTACCCTATCAAAAAAGTTCAGTAGTGCATTTTACTGGTCATTTCATGCGTTTTAAGGTGCCGTCTAGCCCTATCCACTATCTGAAATTGGAGCTGCGTAAATTGAACAAATGTGATGGAGTTACGCAGAATTCTTATATTAACCATTATATCAAATGATCTAATCGGGTCTCTGATTGCCCTATCAAAGAAGTTTGGTAATGCATTTTACTCGTCATTTCATGCGCTTTAAGGTACCGTCTATCTCAATCCGCTATCTGAAATTGGAGATACGTAAATTGAACAAATGTGACAGAGTTACGCACAATTCGTATATTAACCATAACATAAAATGATCTAATCTGGTCTCTGATTGCCCTATCTTAGAAGTTTAATAGTGCATTTTACACGTCATTTCATGCGCTTTAAGGTGCCGCTCAGCCCAATACGCTATCTGAAATACGAGTGACGTAAATTGAACATATGTGATAGAATTTAGCTGAATTCTTATATTAACGATAATATAAAATGATCTAATCGGGTCTCTGACAGCCCTTTCATAGAAGGTTAGTAGTGCATTTTACTCGTCATTTCATGCGCTTTAAGGTGCCGTCTATCCCAATCCGCTATCTGACATTGGAGATACGTAAATTAAACAAACGTGATAGAATTACGCTGAATTCTTATATTAATCAAAACATAAGATGACCTTATTGGGTCTCTGATTGCCCTATCCTAGAAGTTTAGTAGTGCATTTTACTCGACATTTCGTGCGCTTTAAGATGCCCCTTAGCCCAATACGCTATCTGAAGTAGGAGCGACATAAATTGAACAAATGCAATAGAATTACGCAGAATTCTTATGTAGCAGTTACGGCACTGCTACCACATCCCTGCAGTCAGAGATCGAAATATTACCCTCGCTAACTTTCTTTTCTTTAAATGCTTCCGGCCTATCTTTCTTTAACAGTGTAAGGACACAGGCGCGTCGTAGGCCGGCACTGGACGACGGTTGCCGATCGCGCGACGAGTTTTTTCTTTTGTTTTCTTACCGCGCGCCGCGGTCACCAGGCAGAAAACACGAGGCAGAACCTCTTGCGACTCACCACGTGTACGAGCGCGCGGCGCAGACAATTACCTGTTTCTCATTCTGTGATATTAATTGTAAATAAATTGAGCGTTTAACGCAAATCGGAGTTATCCATTACGCAAACATTCACCTCACTTATATTAACCATAATATAATGCGATCTATTCGGGTCTCTGATTGCACTATCATAGAAGTTTAATGGTGCATTTTACTCGTCATTTCATGCGATTTAAGGTGCCGCTTAGCCCAATACACTATCTGAAACAGGAGCGGCGTAAATTGAACAAGTGTGATAGAATTTCGCTGAATTCTTAAATTAACCATAATATAAAATTATATAATCGGGTCTCTGATTGCCCTATCCTAGAAGTTTAGTAGTACATTTTACTCGCCATTTCATGCGCGTTAAGTTGCTGCTTAGCCCAATACGCTATCTGAAATAGGGGCAACGTAAATTGAACAAATGTGATAAAATTACGCTGAATGCTTATATTAACAATAATGTAAAATGATCTGAACGCGTCTCTGATTGCCCTGTCATAGAAGTTTCATAGTGCATTTTACTCGTCATTTCATGCGCTTTAAGGTGCCACTTAGCGCAATACGCTATCTGAAATAGGAGCGACGGAAATTGAACAAATGTGATAAAATTTCACTGAATTCTTATATTAACCATAATTTAAAATGATCTAATCGCGTCTCTGATTGCCCTATCATAGACGTTTAGTAGTGCATTTTAGTCGACATTTCATGCGCTTTAAGATGCCGCTTAGCCCAATACGCTACCTGAAGTAGGAGCGACATAAATTCAACAAATGTGATCGAATTACGCAGAATTCTTATATTAACCATAATAAAATACGATCTATTCGGGTCTCTGATTGCCCTATCATCGAAGTTTAATAGTGCATTTTACTCGCCATTTCATGCGCTTTAAGCTGCTGCTTAGCCCAATACGCTATCTGAAATAGGGGCAACGTAAATTGAACAAATGTGATAAAATTACGCTGAATGCTTATATTAACAATAATGTAAAATGATCTGAACGCGTCTCTGATTGCCCTATCATAGAAGTTTCATAGTGCATTTTACTCGTCATTTCATGCGTTTTAAGGTGCCACTTAGCCCAATACGCTATCTGAAATAGGAGCGGCGTAAATTGAACAAATGCGATAGAATTTCGCTGAATTCTTATATTAACCATAATATAAGATGACCTAATCGGGTCTCAGATTGCCCTATCATAGAAGTTTAATAGGGCATTGTACTCCTCATTTCATGCGCTTTAAGGTGCCGCCTAGCCCAATACGCTATCTGAAATAGGAGTGACGTAAGTTGTACAAATGTGATAGAATTACGCAGAATTCTTATATTAACCATAATATAAAATGATCTAATCGGGTCTCTGATTGCCCTATCATAGAAGTTTAATAGTGAATTTTGCTCGGAATTTCATGCGCTTTAAGATACCAGACAGCCCAATACGCTATCTGAAATTGGAGGTACGTAAATTAAACAAACGTGATAGAATTACGCAGAATTCTTATATTAACCATAATATAATATGATCTATTCGGGTCTCTGATTGCCCTATCATAGTAGTTTAATAGTGCATTTTACTCGTCATTTCATGCGCTTTAAGGTGCCGGTTAGCACAATACGCTATCTGAAGTAGGAGCGACGTAAATTGTACAAATGTGATAGAATTTTGTTGAATCCTTATATTAACCATAATATAAAATGATCTAGTCGGGTCCCCGTTTGCCCTACCCTAGAAGCTTAATAGTGCATTTTACTCGACATATCATGCGCTTTAGGATGCCGACTAGCCCAATACGATATCTGAAATTGGAGCTACATAAATTGAACAAACGTGATAGGATTACGCAGAATTCTTATATTAATCAAAACATAAGATGACCTTTTCGGGTCTCTGATTGCCCTATCCTAGAAGTTTACTAGTGCATTTTAGTCGACATTTCATGCGCTTTAAGATGCCGCTTAGCCCAATACGCTACCCGAAGTAGGAGCGACATAAATTCAACAAATGTGATAGAATTACGCAGAATTCTTATATTAACCATAACATAATACGATCTATTCGGGTCTCTGATTGCCCTATCATAGAAGTTTAATAGTGCATTTTGCTCGCCATTTCATGCGCTTTTAGGTGCCGCTTATCCCGATACGTTATTTGAAGTTGGAGCGACGTAAATTGAGCAAATGTGATAAAATTACGCTGAATTCTTATATTAACAATAATATAAAATGATCTAATCGCGTCTCTGATGTCCCTATCATAGAAGTTTGATAGTGCGTTTTACTCGTCATTCCATGCGCTTTAAGGAGCCGCCTAGCCCAATACGCTAACTGAAATTGGAGCTACGTAAATTGAACAAGTGTGATAGAGTTTCGCTGAATTCTTAAATTAACCATAATATAAAATGATCTAATCGGGTCTCTGTTTTCCCTACCCTAGCAGTTTAATAGTGCATTTTACTCGACATTTCATGCGCTTTAAGATGCCACCCAGTCCAACACGCTATCTGTAATAGGGGCGACGTAAATTGAACAAATGGGATAAAATTACGTTGAATTCATATATTAACAATAATATGAAATGATCTAATCGGGTCTCTGATTGCCCTATCATAGAAGCTTAATAGTGCATTATACTCGTCATTTCATGCGCTTTAAGGTCCCGCTTAGACCAATACGCTATCTGAAATAGGAGCGACGTAAATTGAACAAATGTGATAAAATTTCGCTGAATTCTTTTATTAACCATAATGTAAAATGATCTAATCGGGTCTCTGCTCGCCCTAGCCTAGAAGTTTAATAGTGCATTTTATTCGCCATTGCATGCGCTTTGAGATGCCGCTTATCCGAATACGCTATCTGAAATAGGAGCGACGTAAATTGAACAAATGTGATAGAATTTCCCTGAAATCTTATATTAAACAAAATATAAAATGATTTAGTCGGGTCTCTGGTCGCCCTATCATAAAAGGTTAATAGTGCATTCTACTCGCCATTACACGCGCTTTAAGATGCCGCCTAGCCCAATACGCTATCTGAAATAGGAGCGACGTAAATTGAACAAATGTGATAGAATTTCGCTGAATTCTTAAATTAACCATAATATAAAATGATCTAATCGGGTCTCTGATTGCCCTATCATAGAAGTTAAGTAGTGCATTTTACTCGCCATTCCACGCGCTTTAATATGCCGCCTAGCCCAGAACGCTATCTGAAATAGGAGCGACGTAAATTGAACAAATGTGATAGAATTTCGCTTAATTCTTTTATTAACCATAATGTAAAATGACCTAATCGGGTCTCTGATTGCCCTATCATAGAAGATTAGTAGTGCATTTTACTCGCCATTCCACGCGCTTTAAGATGCCGCCTAGCCCTGTAGGCTATCTGAAATAGGAGCGACGAAAGTTGAACAAATGTGATAGAATTACGCTGCATTCTTATATTAACCGTAATATAAAATGATCTAATCGGCTCTCTGTTTGCCTTATCCTAGAAGTTTAATAGTGCATTATACTCGCCATTTCATGCGCTTTGAGATGCCGCTTAGCCCAGTACGCTATCTGAAATATCAAAGACGTAAATTGAACAAATGTGATAGAATTTCGCTGAATTCTTATATTACCCTTAATGTAAAATGATCTAATCGGGTCTCTGTTCGCCCTACCCTAGAAGTTTAATAGTGCATTTCACTCGTAATTGCATGCGCTTTGAGATGCCGCATAGCCCAATTAGCTATATGAAATAGGAGCGACGTAAATTGAACAAATGTGATAGAATTTCCCTGAAATCTTATATTAAACAAAATATAAAATGATCTAATCGGGTCTCTGACTGCCCTATCATTGAAGTTTAACAGTGCATTTTACTCGTCATTTCATGCGTTTTAAGGTGCCACTTAGCCCAATACGCTATCTGAAATAGGAGCGGCGTAAATTGAACAAATGCGATAGAATTTCGCTGAATTCTTATATTAACCATAATATAAGATGACCTAATCGGGTCTCTGATTGCCCTATCATAGAAGTTTAATAGGGCATTGTACTCCTCATTTCATGCGCTTTAAGGTGCCGCCTAGCCCAATACGCTATCTGAAATAGGAGTGACGTAAGTTGTACAAATGTGATAGAATTACGCAGAATTCTTATATTAACCATAATATAAAATGATCTATTCGGGTCTCTGATTGCCCTATCATAGAAGTTTAATAGTGAATTTTGCTCGGAATTTCATGCGCTTTAAGATACCAGACAGCCCAATACGCTATCTGAAATTGGAGGTACGTAAATTAAACAAACGTGATAGAATTACGCAGAATTCTTATATTAACCATAATATAATATGATCTATTCGGGTCTCTGATTGCCCTATCATAGTAGTTTAATAGTGCATTTTACTCGTCATTTCATGCGCTTTAAGGTGCCGGTTAGCACAATACGCTATCTGAAGTAGGAGCGACGTAAATTGTACAAATGTGATAGAATTTTGTTGAATCCTTATATTAACCATAATATAAAATGATCTAGTCGGGTCCCCGTTTGCCCTACCCTAGAAGCTTAATAGTGCATTTTACTCGACATATCATGCGCTTTAGGATGCCGACTAGCCCAATACGATATCTGAAATTGGAGCTACATAAATTGAACAAACGTGATAGGATTACGCAGAATTCTTATATTTATCAAAACATAAGATGACCTTTTCGGGTCTCTGATTGCCCTATCCTAGAAGTTTACTAGTGCATTTTAGTCGACATTTCATGCGCTTTAAGATGCCGCTTAGCCCAATACGCTACCCGAAGTAGGAGCGACATAAATTCAACAAATGTGATAGAATTACGCAGAATTCTTATATTAACCATAACATAATACGATATATTCGGGTCTCTGATTGCCCTATCATAGAAGTTTAATAGTGCATTTTGCTCGCCATTTCATGCGCTTTTAGGTGCCGCTTATCCCGATACGTTATTTGAAGTTGGAGCGACGTAAATTGAGCAAATGTGATAAAATTACGCTGAATTCTTATATTAACAATAATATAAAATGATCTAATCGCGTCTCTGATGTCCCTATCATAGAAGTTTGATAGTGCGTTTTACTCGTCATTCCATGCGCTTTAAGGAGCCGCCTAGCCCAATACGCTAACTGAAATTGGAGCTACGTAAATTGAACAAGTGTGATAGAGTTTCGCTGAATTCTTAAATTAACCATAATATAAAATGATCTAATCGGGTCTCTGTTTTCCCTACCCTAGCAGTTTAATAGTGCATTTTACTCGACATTTCATGCGCTTTAAGATGCCACCCAGTCCAACACGCTATCTGTAATAGGGGCGACGTAAATTGAACAAATGGGATAAAATTACGTTGAATTCATATATTAACAATAATATGAAATGATCTAATCGGGTCTCTGATTGCCCTATCATAGAAGCTTAATAGTGCATTATACTCGTCATTTCATGCGCTTTAAGGTCCCGCTTAGACCAATACGCTATCTGAAATAGGAGCGACGTAAATTGAACAAATGTGATAGAATTTCCCTGAAATCTTATATTAAACAAAATATAAAATGATTTAGTCGGGTCTCTGGTCGCCCTATCATAAAAGGTTAATAGTGCATTCTACTCGCCATTACACGCGCTTTAAGATGCCGCCTAGCCCAATACGCTATCTGAAATAGGAGCGACGTAAATTGAACAAATGTGATAGAATTTCGCTGAATTCTTAAATTAACCATAATATAAAATGATCTAATCGGGTCTCTGATTGCCCTATCATAGAAGTTAAGTAGTGCATTTTACTCGCCATTCCACGCGCTTTAATATGCCGCCTAGCCCAGAACGCTATCTGAAATAGGAGCGACGTAAATTGAACAAATGTGATAGAATTTCGCTTAATTCTTTTATTAACCATAATGTAAAATGACCTAATCGGGTCTCTGATTGCCCTATCATAGAAGATTAGTAGTGCATTTTACTCGCCATTCCACGCGCTTTAAGGTGCCGCCTAGCCCTGTAGGCTATCTGAAATAGGAGCGACGAAAGTTGAACAAATGTGATAGAATTACGCTGCATTCTTATATTAACCGTAATATAAAATGATCTAATCGGCTCTCTGTTTGCCTTATCCTAGAAGTTTAATAGTGCATTATACTCGCCATTTCATGCGCTTTGAGATGCCGCTTAGCCCAGTACGCTATCTGAAATATCAAAGACGTAAATTGAACAAATGTGATAGAATTTCGCTGAATTCTTATATTACCCTTAATGTAAAATGATCTAATCGGGTCTCTGTTCGCCCTACCCTAGAAGTTTAATAGTGCATTTCACTCGTAATTGCATGCGCTTTGAGATGCCGCATAGCCCAATTAGCTATATGAAATAGGAGCGACGTAAATTGAACAAATGTGATAGAATTTCCCTGAAATCTTATATTAAACAAAATATAAAATGATCTAATCGGGTCTCTGACTGCCCTATCATTGAAGTTTAACAGTGCATTTGACTCGCCATTCCACGCGCTTTAAGATGCCGCCTAGCCCAGTACGCTATCTGAAATAGGAGCGACGTGAATTCAACAAATGTGATAGAATCTTGCTGAATTCTTAAATTAACCATAATATAAAATGATCTAATCGGGTCTCTGATTGCCCTACCCTAGGAGTTCAATAGTGCATTTTACTCGCCATTCCACGCGCTTTAAGATGCCGCCTAGCCCAATACGCTATCTGAAATAGGAGCGACGTAAATTGATCAAATGTGATAGAATTTCGCTGAATTCTTAAATTAACCATAATATAAAATGATCTAATCGGGTCTCTGTTTGCCTTATCCTAGAAGTTTAATAGTGCATTATACTCGCCATTTCATGCTCTTTGAGATGCCGCTTAGCCCAATACGCTATCTGAAATAGGAGCGACGTAAGTTGAACAAATGTGATAGAATTTCCGTGAATTCTTATATTAACCTTAATGTAAAATGATCTAATCGGGTCTCTGTTTGACCTACCCTAGGAGTCTAATAGTGCATTTCACTCGCCATTTCATGCGCTTTGAGATGCCGCTTAGCCCAATACGCTATCTGAAATATGAGCGACACGAATTGAACAAATGTGATAGAATTTCCCTGAGATCTTGTATTAAACAAAATATAAAATGATCAAATCGCGTCTCTGATTGCCCTATCATACAAGTTTAATAGAACATTTTACTCGCCATTCCCAGCGCTTTAAGATGCCGCATAGCCCAATACGCTATCTGAAATAGGAGCGACGTAAATTGAACAAATGTGATAGAATTTCACTGAATTCTTATATTAACCAAAATATAAAATGATCTAATCGGGTCTCTGATTGCCCTATCATAGAAGATTAATACTGCATTTTACTCGCCACTCCACGCGCTTTAGGATGCCGCGTAGCCCAGTACGTTATCTGAAATAGGAGCGACGTAAATCCAACAAATGTGATAGAATCTTGCTGAATTCTTAAATTAACCATAATATAAAATGATCTAATCGGGTCTCTGTTTGCCCTACCCTAGAAGTTTAATAGTGCATTTTACTCGCCATTTCATGCGCTTTGAGATACCGGCCAGCCCAGTACGCTATCTGAAATAGGAGCGACGTAAATTGAACAAATGTGATAGAATTTCCGTGAATCCTTATATTAACCTTAATGTAAAATGATCTAATCGGGTCTCTATTTGCCCTATCATAGAAGTTTAGTAATGCATTTTACTCGCCATTCCACGCGCTTTAAGATGCCGCCTAGCCCAATACGCTATCTGAAATAGGAGCGACGTAAGTTGAACAAATGTGATAGAATTACGCTGAATTCTTTTATTAACCATAATGTAAAATGATCTGATCGGGTCTCTGTTCGCCCTAGCCTAGCAGTTTAATTGTGCATTTTATTCGCCACTTCATGCGCTTTGAGATGCCGCTTTGCCGAATACGCTATCTGAAATAGGAGCGACGCAAATTAAACAAATGTGATACTATTTCCCTGAAATCTTATATTAAACAAAATATAAAATGATCTAATCGGGTCTCTGATTGCCCTATCATAGAAGTTTAGTAATGCATTTTACTCGCCATTCCACGCGCTTTAAGATGCCGCCTAGCCCAGTACGCTATCTGAAATAGGAGCGACGTAAGTTGAACAAATGAGATAGAATTTTGTTGAATTCTTAAATTAACCATAATATAAAATGATCTAATCGGGTCTCTGTTTGCCCTACCCTAGAAGTTTAATAGTGCATTTTATTCGCCATTTCATGCGCTTTTAGATGCCGCTTAGCCTAGGGCGCTATCTGAGATAGGAACGACGTAAATTGAACAAATGTGATAGAATTTCACTGAATTCTTAAATTAACCATAATATAAAATGATCTAATCGGGTCTCTGTTTGCCCTACCGTAGAAGTTTAATAGTGCATTTTACTCGCCATTGCATGTGCTTTGAGATGCTGCATAGCCCAATACGCTATCTGAAATAGGAGCGACGTAAATTGAACAAATGTGATAGAATTTCCGCGAATACTTATATTAAGCTTAATGTAAAATGATCTAATCGGGTCTCTGTTCGCCCCACCATAGAAGTCTAATTGTGCATTTCACTCGCCATTTCATGCGCTTTGAGATGCCGCTTAGCCCAATACGCTCTATGAAATAGGAGCGACGTAAGTTGAACAAATGTGATAGAATTTCGCTGAATTCTTTTATTAACCATAATGTAAAATGATCTGATCGGGTCTCTGTTCGCAATAGCCTAGAAGTTTAATAGTGCATTTTATTCGCCATTTCATGCACTTTGAGATGCCTCTTAGCCGAATACGCTATCTGAAATAGGAGCGACGTAAATTGAACAAATGTGATAGAATTTCCGTGAATCCTTGTATTAACATTAATGTAAATTGATCTAATCGGGTCTCTGTCCGCCCTACCATAGAAGTCTAATGGTGCATTTCACTCGCCATTTCATGCGCTTTGAGATCCCGCTTAGCCCAATACGCCATCTGAAGTAGGAGCGACGTAACTTGAACAAATGTGATAGAAACACGCTGCATTCTTATATTAACCGTAATATAAAATGATCTAATCGGGTCTCTGTTTGCCTTATCCTAGAAGTATAATAGTGCATTATACTCGCCATTTCATGCGCTTTTAGATGCCGCTTAGCCCAGGACGCTATCTGAAATAGGAGCGACGTAACTTGAACAAATGTGATAGAATTACGCTGAATTCTTATATTAACCGTAATATAAAATGATCTAATCGGGTCTCTGTTTGCCTTATCCTAGAAGTTTAATAGCGGATTTTACTCGCCATTTCATGCGCTGTGAGATGCCGCTTAGCCCTATACGCTATCTGGAATAGGAGCGACGTAAATTGAACAAATGTGATAGAATTCCCGTGAATTCTTATATTAACCTTAATGTAAAATGATCCAATCGGGTCTCTGTTCGCCCTACCATAGAAGTCTAATAGTGCATTTCACTCGCCATTTCATGCGCTCTGAGATGCCGCTTAGCCCAATACGCTATCTGAAATAGGAGCGACGTAAGTTGAACAAATGTGATAGAATTACGCTGAATTCTTTTATTAACCATAATGTAAAATGATCTGCTCGGGTCTCTGTTCGCCCTAGCCTAGAAGTTTAATAGTGCATTTTATTCGCCATTTCATGCGCTTTGAGATGCCGCTTAGCCCAATACGCTATCTGAAATTGGAGCGACGTAAATTGAACAAATGTGATAGAATTTCACTGAATTCTTAAATTAACCATAATATAAAATGATCTAATCGGGTCTCTGATTGCCCTATCATAGAATTTTTATAGTGCATTTTACTCGCCATTCCACGCGCTTTAAGATGCCGCCTAGCCCAGTACGCTATCTGAAATAGGAGCGACGTAAATTGAGCAAATGTGATAGAATTTTGCTGAATTCTTAAATTAACCATAATATAAAATGATCTAATCGGGTCTCTGTTTGCCCTACCGTAGAAGTTTAATAGTGCATTATACTCGCCATTTCGTGCGCTTTTAGACGCCGCTTAGCCCAGGACGCTATCTGAAATAGGAACGACGTAAATTGAACAAATGTTAGAGAATTTTGCTGAATTCTTAAATTAACCATAATATAAAATGATCTAATCGGGTCCCTGTTTGCCCTACCCTAGAAGTTTGATAGTGCATTTCACTCGTCATTTCATGCGCTTTGAGATGCCGCTTAGCCCAATACGCTATCTGAAATAGGAGCGACGTAAATTGAACAAATGTGATAGAATTTCGCTGAATTCTTATATTAACCAAAGTATAAAATGATCTAATCTGGTCTCTGATTGCCCTATCATAGAAGGTTAATAGTGCATTTTACTCGCCATTCCACGCGCTTTAAGATGCCGCCTAGTCCAGTACGCTGTCTGACATAGAAGCGACGTAAATTGAACAAGTGTGATAGAATCTCGCTGAATACTTATATTAACCTTAATGTAAAATGATCTAATCGGGTCTCTGTACGCCCTACCCTAGAAGTTTAATAGTGCATTTCACTCGCCATTCCACGCGCTTTAAGATGCCGCCTAGCCCAGTACGCTATCTGAAATAGGAGCGACGTAAGTTGAACAAATGAGATAGAATTTTGTTGAATTCTTAAATTAACCATAATATAAAATGATCTAATCGGGTCTCTGTTTGCCCTACCCTAGAAGTTTAATAGTGCATTTTAGTCGCCATTTCATGCGCTTTGAGATGCCGCTTAGCCCAATACGCTATCTGAAATTGGAGCGATATAAGTTGAACAAATGTGATAGAATCCCGTGAATTCTTATATTAACCTTAATGTAAAATGATGCAATCGGGTCTCTGTTTGCCCTACCCTAGAAGTTTAATAGTGCATTTCACTCGTCATTTCATGCGCTTTAAGATGCCGCCTAGCCCAGTACCCTATCTGAAATAGGAGCGACGTAAATTTTACAAATGTGATAGAATTTCGTTGAATTCTTATATTAACCAAAACATAAAATGATCTAATCGGGTCTCTGTTCGCCCTAGCCTAGAAGTTTAATAGTGCATTTTGTTCGCCATTTCATGCGCTTTAAGATGCCGAATCGCCCAAAACGCTATCTAAATAGGAGCGATGTAAATTGAACAAATGTGATAGAATTTTGCTGAATTCTTTTATTAACCATAATATAATATGATCTATTCGGGTCTCTGATTGCCCTATCATAGAAGTTTAATAGTGCATTTCACTCGTCATTTCATGCGCTTTAAGGTGCCGCCTAGCCCAGTACGCTATCTGAAATAGGGGCGACGTAAATTGAATAAATGTGATAGAATTACGCAGAATTCTTATATTAACCATAATTTAAAATGACCTAATCGTATCTCTGATTGCCCTATCCGAGATGTTTAGTAGTGCATTTTACTCGTCATTTCATGCGCTTTAAGATGCTGAATCGACCAATACGCTATCTGAAATAGGAGCGACGGAAATTGAACAAATGTGATAGAATTACGCAAGAATTCTTATATTAACCATAATTTAAAATGATCTAATCGGGACTCTGATTGCGCTATCATAGAAGTTTAATAGCGCATTTTACTCGTCATTTCATGCGCTATAAGGCGCCGCCTAGCCCAATACGCTATCTGAAATAGGAGCGACGTAAATTGAACAAATGTGATAAAATTACGCAGAATTCTTATATTAACCATAATATAAAATGATATAATCGGGTCTCTGTTTGCCCTACCCTAGAAGTTTAATAGTGCATTTGACTCGACATTTCATGCGCTTTAAGATGCCAACAAGCCCAGTACGCTATCTCTAAATAGGGGCGACGTAAATTGAACAAATGTGACAGAATTACGCAGAATTCTTATCTTTAACATAATATTATACGATCTATCCGGTTCTCTGATTGCCCTATCATAGAAGTTTAATAGTGCATGTTACTCGTCATTTCATGCGCTTTTGGGAGCCGCCTAGCCCAATACGCTATCTGAAATAGGAACGACGTAAATTGAACAAATGTGATAGAATTACTCAAGAATTCTTATATTAACCATAATATAATACGATCTATTCTGGTTTCTGATTGCCCTATCATAGAAGTTTAATAGTGCATTTTACTCGTCCTTTCATGTGCTTTAAGGTGCCGCCTAGCCCAATACGCTATCTGAAATAGGAGCGACGTAAATTGAACAAATGTGATAGAATTTTGCTGAATTCTTATATTAAACATAATATAATATGATCTATTCGGGTCTCTGATTGCCCTATCATAGAAGTTTAATAGTGTATTTCACTCGTCATTTCATGCGCTCTAAGGTGCCTCCTAGCCCAGTACGCTGTCTGAAATAGGGGCGACGTGAATTGAATAAATGTGATAGAATTACGCAGAATTCTTATATTAACCATAATTTAAAATTACCTTGTCGGGTCTGTGATTGCCCTATCCGAGAAGTTTAGTAGTGCATTTTACTCGTAATTGCATGCGCTTTATGATGCCGCTTAGCCCAGTACGCTATCTGAAATAGGAGCGACATAAATTGAACAAATGTGATAGAGTTACGCAGAATTCTTATATTAACCATAATATAAAATGATCCAATCGGGTCTCTGTTTGCCCTACACTACAAGTTTAATAGTGCATTTTACTCGACATTTCATGCGCTTTAAGATGCCACCTTGTCCGAAACGCTATCTGAAATTGGAGCTACGTAAATTGAACAGACGTGGTAGAATTACGCAGAATTCATATTGCTGTGCCGGGGATTATCATCGCACGACATGTTCACACTTATAACTTTATTATCAGGATATAAACAAGGAATGGCAGAGTCTATAATATCGCGTCTTGTCTCCTTGACTGTCAATCAGACTCTCTCATTGATCTGTTTCATCAATAACGGCGATCGTCCCTTAACGACAGATCGAACGCTCCCTTCGGGTCGATCACGGTTGGCTTCACGGTGTTCGTAACAATATGTTAACCATAATATAATACTATCTAATCGGGTCTCTGATTGCCCCATCATAGAAGTTTAATAGTGCATTTCACTCGACATTTCATGCGCTTTAAGATGCCAACAAGCCCAATACGCTATCTCTAGATAGGGGCGACGTAAATTGAACAAATGTGACAGAATTACGCAGAATTCTGATATTAAACATAACATAATACGATCTATCCGGTTCTCTGATTGCCCTATCATAGAAGTTTAATAGTGCATTTTACTCGTCATTTCATGCGCTTTAAGGAGCCGCCTAGCCCAATACGCTATCTGAAATAGGAGCGACATAAATTGAACAACTGTGATACAATTACGCAGAATTCTTATATTAACCATAATATAATACGATCTATTCTGGTTTCTGATTGCCCTATCATAGAAGTTTAATAGTGCATTTTTGTCGTCATTTCATGCGCTTTAAGGTGCCGCCTAGCCCAATACGCTATCTGAAATAGGAGCGACGTAAATTGAACAAATGTGATAGAATTTTGCTGAATTCTTATATTAACCATAATATAATACGATGTATTCGGGTCTCTGATTGCCCTATCATAGAAGTTTAATAGTGCATTTTACTCGTCCTTTCATGTGCTTCAAGGTGCCGCCTAGCCCAATACGCTGTCTGAAATAGGAGCGATGTAAATTGAACAAATGTGATAGAATTTTGCTGAATTCTTATATTGACCATAATATAATATGATCTATTCGGGTCTCTGATTGCCCTATCATAGAAGTTTAATAGTGTATTTTACTCGTCCTTTCATGTGCTTCAAGGTGCCGCCTAGCCCAATACGCTGTCTGAAATAGGAGCGACGTAAATTGAACAAATGTGATTGTATTTCGCTGAATTCTTGTATTAACCAAAATATAAAATGATCTAATCGGGTATCTGATTCCCCTATCATAGAAGTTTACTAGTGCATTTTACTCGCCATTCCACGCGCTTTAAGATGCCGCCTAGACCAGTACGCTATCTGAAATAGGAGCGACGTAAGTTGAACAAATGCGATAGAATTACGCTGAAATCTTATATTAACCGTAATATAAAATGATCTAACCGGGTCTCTGTTTGCCTTACCCTAGAAGTTTAATAGTGCATTTTACTCGCCATTTCTTGCGCTTTGAGATGCCGCTTAGCCCAATACGCTATCTGAAATAGGAGCGACGAAAGTTGAACAAATGTGATAGAATTTCGCTGAATTCTTATATTAACCTTAATGTAAAATGATGTAATCTGGTCTCTATTCGCAATACCCTAGAAGCTTAATAGTGCATTTCACTCGTCATTTCATGCGCTTTGAGATGCCGCTTAGCCCAATTCGCTATCTGAAATAGGAGCGACGTAAATTGAACAAATGTGATAGTATTTCGCTGAATTCTTGTATTAACCAAAATATAAAATGATCTAATCGGGTCTCTGATTGCCCTATCATAGAAGTTTAATAGTGCATTTTACTAGCAATTCCACGCGCTTTAATATGCCGCCTAGCCCAGTACGCTATCTGATATAGGAGCGACGTAAATTGAACAAATGTGATAGAATTACGCTGAATTCTTATATTAACCGTAATATAAAATGATCTAATTGGGTCTCTGTTCGTCCTACCCTAGAAGTTTAATAGTGCATTTCACTCGACATTTCATGTGCTTTGAGATGCCGCTTAGTCCAATTCGCTATCTGAAATAGGAGCGACGTAAATTGAACAAATGTGATAGAATTTCGTTGAATTCTTAAATTAACCATAATATAAAATGATCTAATCGGGTCTCTGTTTGCCCTACCCTAGAAGTTTAATAGTGCATTTTACTCGACATTTCATGCGCTTTGCGATGCCGCTTAGGCCAATCCGCTATCTGAAATAGGAGCGACGTAAATTGAACAAATGTGATAGTATTTTGCTGAATTCTTGTATTAACCAAAATATAAAATGACCTAATCGGGTCTCTGGTTGCCCTATCATACAAGTTTAATAGTGCATTTCACTCGCAATTCCACGCGCTTTAAGATGCCGCCTAGCCCAGTACGCTATCTGAAATAGGAGCGACGTAAATTTAACAAATGTGATAGAATTTCGCTGAATTCTTATATTAACCTTAATGTAAAATGATCTAATCGGGTCTCTGATCGCCCTACCCTGGAAGATTAATAGTGCATTTTATTCGCCATTTCATGCGCTTTGAGGTGCCGCTTAGCCCAATGCGCTATCTGAAATAGGAGCGACGTAAATTGAACAAATGTGATAGGATTTCGCTGAATTCTTAAATTAACCATAATATAAAATGATCTAATCGGGTCTCTATTCGCAATACCCTAGAAGTTTAATTGTGCATATCACTGGTCATTTCATGCGCTTTGAGGTGCCGCTTAGCCCAATAGCTATCTGAAATAGGAGCGACGTAAATTTAGCAAATGTGATAGGATTTCGCTGAATTCTTATATTAACCTGAATGTAAAATGATCTAATCGGGTCTCTATTCGCAATACCCTAGAAGTTTAATAGTGCATATCACTGGTCATTTCATGCGCTTTGAGGTGCCGCTTAGCCCAATTCGCTATCTGAAATAGGAGCGACGTAAATTGAATAAATGTGATAGAATTTCGCTGAACACTTATATTAACCAAAATATAAAATGATCTAATCTGGTCTCTGATAGCCCTATCATGGAAGGTTAATAGTGCGTTATACTCGCCATTCCACGCGCTTTAAGATGCCGCATAGCCCAGTAGGCTATCTGAAATAGGAGCGACGTAAATTGAACAAATGTGATAGAATTTCTCTGAATTCTTAAATTAACCATAATATAAAATGATCTAATCTGGTCTCTGTTTGCCCTACCCTAGAAGATTAATATTGCATTTCACTCGCAATTTCATGCGCTTCGAGATGCCGCTTTGCCCAATACGCTATCTGAAATAGGAGCGACGTAAATTTAGCAAATGTGATAGGATTTCGCTGAATTCTTATATTAACCTTAATGTAAAATGATCTAATCGGGTCTCTATTCGCAATACCCTAGAAGTTTAATAGTGCATATCACTGGTCATTTCATGCGCTTTGAGGTGCCGCTTAGCCCAATTCGCTATCTGAAATAGGAGCGACGTAAATTGAATAAATGTGATAGAATTTCGCTGAACACTTATATTAACCAAAATATAAAATGATCTAATCTGGTCTCTGATTGCCCTATCATAGAAGGTTAATAGTGCGTTATACTCGCCATTCCACGCGCTTTAAGATGCCGCCTAGCCCAGTACGCTATCTGAAGCAGGAGCGACGTAAATTGAACAAATGTGATTGTATTTCGCTGAATTCTTGTATTAACCAAAATATAAAATGATCTAATCGGGTATCTGATTCCCCTATCATAGAAGTTTACTAGTGCATTTTACTCGCCATTCCACGCGCTTTAAGATGCCGCCTAGACCAATACGCTATCTGAAATAGGAGCGACGGAAATTGAACAAATGTGATAGAATTACGCAAGAATTCTTATCTTAACCATAATTTAAAATGATCTAATCGGGACTCTGATTGCGCTATCATAGAAGTTTAATAGCGCATTTTACTCGTCATTTCATGCGCTTTAAGGCGCCGCCTAGCCCAATACGCTATCTGAAATAGGAGCGACGTAAATTGAACAAATGTGATAAAATTACGCAGAATTCTTATATTAACCATAATATAAAATGATATAATCGGGTCTCTGTTTGCCCTACCCTAGAAGTTTAATAGTGCATTTGACTCGACATTTCATGCGCTTTAAGATGCCAACAAGCCCAGTACGCTATCTCTAAATAGGGGCGACGTAAATTGAACAAATGTGACAGAATTACGCAGAATTCTTATCTTAACCATAATATAATACGATCTATTCTGGTTTCTGATTGCCCTATCATAGAAGTTTAATAGTGCATTTTACTCGTCCTTTCATGTGCTTTAAGGTGCCGCCTAGCCCAATACGCTATCTGAAATAGGAGCGACGTAAATTGAACAAATGTGATAGAATTTTGCTGAATTCTTATATTAAACATAATATAATATGATCTATTCGGGTCTCTGATTGCCCTATCATAGAAGTTTAATAGTGTATTTCACTCGTCATTTCATGCGCTCTAAGGTGCCTCCTAGCCCAGTACGCTGTCTGAAATAGGGGCGACGTGAATTGAATAAATGTGATAGAATTACGCAGAATTCTTATATTAACCATAATTTAAAATTACCTTGTCGGGTCTGTGATTGCCCTATCCGAGAAGTTTAGTAGTGCATTTTACTCGTAATTGCATGCGTTTTATGATGCCGCTTAGCCCAGTACGCTATCTGAAATAGGAGCGACATAAATTGAACAAATGTGATAGAGTTACGCAGAATTCTTATATTAACCATAATATAAAATGATCCAATCGGGTCTCTGTTTGCCCTACACTAGAAGTTTAATAGTGCATTTTACTCGACATTTCATGCGCTTTAAGATGCCACCTTGTCCGAAACGCTATCTGAAATTGGAGCTACGTAAATTGAACAGACGTGGTAGAATTACGCAGAATTCATATTGCTGCGCCGGGGATTATCATCGCACGACATGTTCACACTTATAACTTTATTATCAGGATATAAACAAGGAATGGCAGAGTCTATAATATCGCGTCTTGTCTCCTTGACTGTCAATCAGACTCTCTCATTGATCTGTTTCATCAATAACGGCGATCGTCCCTTAACGACAGATCGAACGCTCCCTTCGGGTCGATCACGGTTGGCTTCACGGTGTTCGTAACAATATGTTAACCATAATATAATACTATCTAATCGGGTCTCTGATTGCCCCATCATAGAAGTTTAATAGTGCATTTCACTCGACATTTCATGCGCTTTAAGATGCCAACAAGCCCAATACGCTATCTCTAGATAGGGGCGACGTAAATTGAACAAATGTGACAGAATTACGCAGAATTCTGATATTAAACATAACATAATACGATCTATCCGGTTCTCTGATTGCCCTACCATAGAAGTTTAATAGTGCATTTTACTCGTCATTTCATGCGCTTTAAGGAGCCGCCTAGCCCAATACGCTATCTGAAATAGGAGCGACATAAATTGAACAACTGTGATACAATTACGCAGAATTCTTATATTAACCATAATATAATACGATCTATTCTGGTTTCTGATTGCCCTATCATAGAAGTTTAATAGTGCATTTTTGTCATCATTTCATGCGCTTTAAGGTGCCGCCTAGCCCAATACGCTATCTGAAATAGGAGCGACGTAAATTGAACAAATGTGATAGAATTTTGCTGAATTCTTATATTAACCATAATATAATACGATGTATTCGGGTCTCTGATTGCCCTATCATAGAAGTTTAATAGTGCATTTTACTCGTCCTTTCATGTGCTTCAAGGTGCCGCCTAGCCCAATACGCTGTCTGAAATAGGAGCGATGTAAATTGAACAAATGTGATAGAATTTTGCTGAATTCTTATATTAACCATAATATAATACGATCTATTCGGGTCTCTGGTTGCCCTACCCTAGAAGTTTAATAGTGCATTTCACTCGTCATTTCATGCGCTTTAAGGTGCCGCCTAGCCCAGTACGCTATCTGAAATAGGGGCGACTTAAATTGAACAAATGTGATAAAATTACGCTGAATTCTTATATTAACCATAATATAATACGATCTATTCGGGTCTCTGATTGCCCTGTCACAGAAGTTCAGCAGTGCATTTTACTCGTCATTTCATGCGCTTTAAGGCGCCGTCTAGCCCATTCCGCTATCTGAAATTGGAGCAGCGTAAATTGAATAAATGTGATAGAGTTACGCAGAATTCTTATATAAACCATAATATAAAATGATCTCATCGGGTCTCTGCTTACCCTATCAAAGAAGTTTAGTCCTGCATTTTACTCGTCATGCCATGCGCTTTAAGGTGCCGCTTAGCCCAATACGCTATCTGAAATAGGAGCGACGTAAATTGAACAAATGTGATAGAATTACGCAGAATTCTTATATTAACCATAATTTAAAATGACAATGTCGGGTCTGTGATTGCCCTATCCGAGAAGTTTAGTAGTGCATTTTACTCGTAATTGCATACGCTTTAAGATGCCGCTTAGCCCAATACGCTATCTGAAATAGGAGCTGCGTAAATTGAATAAATGTGATAGAGTTACGCAGAATTCTTATATTAACCATAATATAAAATGATATAATCGGGTCTCTGTTTGCCGTACCCTAGAAGTTTAATAGTGCATTTTACTCGACATTTCATGCGCTTTAAGATGCCACCTAGTCCAAAACGCTATCTGAAATTGGAGCTCCGTAAATTGAACAGACGTGATAGAATTACGCAGAATTCATATATTAACCATAATATAATACGATGTATTCGGGTCTCTGATTGCCCTATCATAGAAGTTTAATAGTGCATTTTACTCGTCATTTCATGCGCTTTAAGGCGCCGTCTAGTCCAATCCGCTATCTGAAATTGGAGCAGCGTAAATTGAATAAATGTGATAGAGTTACGCAGAATTCTTATATAAACTATAATATAAAATGATCTCATCGGGTCTCTGATTGCCCTATCAAAGAAGTTTAGTACTGCATTTTACTCGTGACGCCATGCGCTTTAAGGTGCCGCTTAGCCCAATGCGCTATCTGAAATGGGGGCGATGTAAATTGATCAAATGTGATAGAATTACGCAGAATTCTAATATTAACCATAATTTAAAATGACCTAATCGTATCTCTGATTGCCCTATCCGAGAAGTTTAGTAGTGCATTTTACTCGTCATTTCATGCGCTTTAAGATGCCGAATCGACCAATACGCTATCTGAAATAGGAGCGACGTAAACTGAACAAATGTGATAGAATTACGCAAGAATTCTTATATTAACCATAATTTAAAATGATCTAATCGGGACTCTGATTGAGCTATCATAGAAGCTTAATAGCGCATTGTACTCGTCATTTCATGCGCTTTAAGGTGCCGCCTAGCCCAATACGCTATCTGAAATAGGAGCGACGTAAATTGATCATATGTGATAGAATTACGCAGAATTCTTATATTAAACATAATATAAAATGATCTAATCTGGTCTCTGTTTCCCCTACCCTAGAACTTTAATAGTGCATTTTACTCGACATTTCATGCGCTTTAAGATGCCACCTAGCCGAATACGCTATCTGAAATTGGAGCTACGTGAATTGAACAAATGTGATGGAATTACGCAGAATTCTTATATTAACCATAATATAAAATGCTATAATCGGGTCTCCGATAGCCCTATCATAGATGGTTAGTAATGCATTTTACTCGTCATTCCATACGCCTTAAGATGCCGCCTATGCCAATACGCTATCTGAAATAAGAGCGACGTAAATTGAACAAATGTGATAGAGTTTCGCTGAATTCTTATATTAACAATAATATAAAATGATCTAATCGGGTCTCTGATTGCCCTATCATAGAAGTTTAATGGTGCATTTTACTCGTCATTTCATGCGTTTTAAGGTGCCGCCTCGCCCAATACGCTATTTGAAATAGGAGCGTCGTAAATTGAACAAATGTGATAGAATTACGCAGAATTCGTATCTTAACCATAATTTAAAATGATCTAATCGGGTCTCTGATTGCCCTATCGTAGAAGGTTAGCAGTGCATTTTACTCGTCATTCTACGCGCTTTAAGGTGCCGCCAAGCCCAATACGCTATCTGAAATAGGAGCGACATAAATTGAAGAATCGTGATAGAATTACGCAGAATTCTTATATTAACCATAATATAATACGATATATACGGTTCTCTGATTGACCTATCATAGAAGTTTAATAGTGCATTCTACTCGTCATTTCATGCGCTTTAAGGTGCCGCTTAGCCCAATACGCTATCTGAAATAGAAGCGACGTAAATGGAACAAATGCGATAGAATTTCTCTGAATTCTTAAATTAACCATAATATGAAATGATCTAATCGGGTCTCTGTTTGCCCTACCGTAGAAGTTTAATAGTGCATTTTACTCTACATTTGATGCGCTCTAAGGTGCCGTCTAGCCCAATCCGCTATCTGAAATTGGAGCTGCGTAAATTGAATAAATGTGATAGAGTTACGCAGAATTCTTATATAAACCATAATGTAAAATGATCACATCGGGTCTCTGATTGCCCTATCAAAGAAGTTTAGTACTGCATTTTACTCGTCATTCCATGCGCTTTAAGGAGCCTCTTAGCCCTATACGCTATCTGAAATAGGAGCGACGTAAATTGAACAAATGTGATAGAATTACGCAGAATTCTTATATTAACCATAATACAAAATGATCTCATCGGGTCTCTGATTCCCCTATCATAGAAGTTTAATAGTGCATTTTACACGACATTTCATGCGCTTTAAGATGCCGCCTCGCCCAATACGCTATCTGAAATAGGAGCGACGTAAATTGAACAAATGTGATAGAATTACGCAAGAATTCTTATATTAACCATAATTTAAGATGATCTAATCGGGTCTCTGATTGCCCTATCACAGAAGTTCAGTAGTGCATTTTACTCGACATTTCATGCGCTTCAAGGTGCCGTCGAGCCCAAACCGCTATCTGAAATTGGAGCTGCGTAAATTGAATAAATGTGATAGAGTTACGCAGAATTCTTATATTAACCATAATACAAAATGATCTCATCGGGTCTCTGATTGCCCTATCATAGAAGTTTAATAGTGCATTTTACTGGACATTTCATGCGCTTTAAGATGCCGCCTAGCCCAATACGCTATCTGAAATAGGAGCGACGTAAAGTGAACAGACGTGATAGAATTACGCAGAATTCTTATATTAACCATAATTTAAGATGATCTAATCGGGTCTCTGATTGCCCTATCACAGAAGTTTAGTAGTGCATTTTACTCGACATTTCATGCGCTTTAAGGTGCCGTCTAGCCCAATGCGCTATCCGAAATTGGAGCTGCGTAAATTGAATAAATGTGATAGAGTTACGCAGAATTCTTATATTAACCATAATACAAAATGATCTCATCGGGTCTCTGATTGCCCTATCATAGAAGTTTAATAGTGGATTTTACTCGTCACATCATGCGCTTTAAGGTGCCGCCTAGCCCAATACGCTATCTGAAATAGGAGCGACATAAATTGGACAAATGTGATAAAATTGCGTTGAATCCTTATATTAACAATAATACAAAATGATCTAATCGGGTCTCTGATCGCACTATCATAGAAGTTTACTAGTGCATTGTACTCGACATTTCATGCGCTTTAAGATGCCACCTAGCCCAATAGGCTATCTGAAATTGGAGCGACGTAAATTGAATAAATGTGATAGAGTTACGCAGAATTCTTATATTAACCATAATACAAAATGATCTCATCGGGTCTCTGATTCCCCAATCATAGAAGTTTAATAGTGCATTTTACACGACATTTCATGCGCTTTAAGATGCCGCCTCGCCCAATACGCTATCTGAAATAGGAGCGACGTAAATTGAACAAATGTGATAGAATTACGCAAGAATTCTTATATTAACCATAATTTAAGATGATCTAATCGGGTCTCTGATTGCCCTATCACAGAAGTTCAGTAGTGCATTTTACTCGACATTTCATGCGCTTTAAGGTGCCGTCGAGCCCAAACCGCTATCTGAAATTGGAGCTGCGTAAATTGAATAAATGTGATAGAGCTACGCAGAATTCTTATATTAACCATAATACAAAATGATCTCATCGGGTCTCTGATTGCCCTATCATAGAAGTTTAATAGTGCATTTTACTCGACATTTCATGCGCTTTAAGATGCCGCCTAGCACAATACGCTATCTGAAATAGGAGCGACGTAAAGTGAACAGACGTGATAGAATTACGCAGAATTCTTATATTAACCATAATTTAAGATGATCTAATCGGGTCTCTGATTGCCCTATCACAGAAGTTTAGTAGTGCATTTTACTCGACATTTCATGCGCTTTAAGGTGCCGTCTAGCCCAATCCGCTATCCGAAATTGGAGCTGCGTAAATTGAATAAATGTGATAGAGTTACGCAGAATTCTTATATTAACCATAATACAAAATGATCTCATCGGGTCTCTGATTGCCCTATCATAGAAGTTTAATAGTGCATTTTACTCGACATTTCATGCGCTTTAAGATGCCACATAGTCCAAAACGCTATCTGAAATTGGAGCTACGTAAATTGAACAGACGTGATAGAATTACGCAGAATTCTTATATTAACCATAATATAATACGATGTATTCGGGTCTCTGATTGCCCTATCATAGAAGTTTAATAGTGCATTTTACTCGTCATTTCATGCGCTTTAAGGTGCCGCCCAGCCCAATACGCTACCTGAAATGGGAGCGGCATAAATTGATCAAATGTTATAAAATTACGTTGAATTCTTATATTAACAATAATACAAAATGATCTAATCGGGTCCCTGATTGCCCTGTCACAGAAGTCCAGCAGTGCATTTTACTCGACGTTTCATGCGCTTTAAGGTGCCGTCTAGCCCAATGCGCTATCTGAAATGGGAGCGACGTAAATTGAACAAATGTGATAGAATTACGCAGAATTCTTATATTAACCATAATTTAAAATGACCTAATCGTATCTCTGATTGCCCTATCCGGGAAGTTTAGTAGTGCATTTTACTCGTCATTTCATGCGCTTTAAGATGCCGAATCGCCCAATACGCTATCTGAAATAGGAGCTGCGTAAATTGAATAAATGTGATAGAGTTACGCAGAATTCTTATATTAACCATAATATAAAATGATCTAATCGGGTCTCTGATTGCCCTATCATAGAAGCTTAATAGTGCATTTTCCTCGACATTTCATGCGCTTTAAGATGCCAACAAGCCCAATACGCTATCTCTAAGTAGGGGCGACGTAAATTGAACAAATGTGACAGAATTACGCAGAATACTTATATTAACCATAATATAATACGATATATACGGTTCTCTGATTGACCTATCATAGAAGTTTAATAGTGCATTCTACTCGTCATTTCATGCGCTTTAAGGTGCCGTCTAGCCCAATCCGCTATCTGAAATTGGAGCTGCGTAAATTGAATAAATGTGGTAGAGTTTCGCTGTATTCTTAAATTAACCATAATATAAGATAACCTAATCGGGTCTCTGTTTGCCGTACCCAAGAAGTTTAGCAGTGCAGTTTACTCGGCATATCATGCGCTTTAAGATGCAGCATAGACCAATACGCTATCTGAAATAGGACCGACGTAAATTGAACAAATGTGATAGAATTACGCAGAAATCTTATATTAACCATAATATAAAATGATCTAATCGGGTCTCTGTTTGACCTACACTAGAAGTTTAATAGTGCATTTTAATCGACATCTCATCCCCTTTAAGATTCTGCTTAGCCGAATACGCTATCTGAAATAGGAGCGACCTAAATTGAACAAATGTGATAGAATTTTGCTGAATTCTTATATTTACCATAATATAATATGATCTATTCGGGTCTCTGATTGCCCTATCATAGAAGTTTAATAGTGCATTTCACTCGTCATTTCATGCGCTTTATGGTGTCGCCTAGCCCAGTACGCTATCTGAAATATGGGCGACGTAAATTGAACAAATGTGATAAAATTACGCTGAATTCTCATATTAACCATAATATAATACGATCTATTCGGGTCTCTGATTGCCCTATCATAGAAGCTTAATAGCGCATTTTACTCGTCATTTCATGTGCTTAAGGTGCCGCCTAGCCCAATACGCTATCAGAAATAGGAGCGACGTAAATTGAACAATGTGATAAAATTACGCTGAATTCTTATATTAACCATAATATAAAATGATCTAATCGGGTCTCTGTTTGCCCTACCCTAGAAGTTTAATAGTGCATTTGACTCGACATTTCATGCGCTTTAAGATGCCACCTAGTCCAAAACGCTATCTGAAATTGGAGCTACGTAAATTGAACATACGTGATAGAATTACGCAGAATTCATATATTAACCATAATATAATACGATGTATACGGGTCTCTGATTGCCCTATCATAGAAGTTTAATAGTGCATTTTACTCGTCCTTTCATGTGCTTTAAGGTGCCGCTTAGCCCAATACGCTATCTGAAATAGGAGCGACGTAAATTGAACAAATGTGATAGAATTTTGCTGAATTCTTATATTGACCATAATATAATATGATCTATTCGGGTCTCTGATTGCCCTATCATAGATGTTTAATAGTGCATTTCACTCGCCATTTCATGCGCTTTAAGGTGCCGCCTAGCCCAGTACGCTATCTGAAATAGGGGCGACGTAAATTGAACAAATGTGATAAAATCTCGCTGAATTCTTATATTAACCATAATATAAAATCATCTAATTGGGTCTCTGATGGCCGTATCTGAGATGGTTAGTAGTGCGTTTTACTCTCCATTTCATGCGTTTTAAGATGCCGCCTAGCTCAATACGATATCTGGTGTAGGTGCGACGTGAATTGGACAAAATGTGATAGAGTTACGATGAATACTTAAATTAACAATAATATACGATGATCTAACCGGGTCTCTGTTTGCCCTATCCTAGAAGTTTAGTAGTGCATTTTACTCGACATTTAGTGCGCTTCAAGATGCCGCCTAGCTCAATACGCTATCTGAAATTGGAGCTACGTAAATTGAACAAACGTGATAGAATTACGCAGAATTCTTAAATTAACCATAATATAATACGATCTATTCGGGTCTCTGATTGCCCTATCATAGAAGCTCAACAGTGCATTTTACTCGTCATTTCATGCGCTTTAAGGTGCCGCCTAGCGCAATACGCTATCTGGAATAGGAGCGACATAAATTGAACAAATGTGATAGAATTACGCACAATTCTTATATTAACCATAATATAGAATGATCTAATCGGGTCTTTGATTGCCCTAGCATAGAAGGTTAGCAGTGCATTTTACTCGTCATTCTACGCGCTTTAAGGTGCCGCCAAGCCCAATACGCTATCTGAAATAGGAGCGACATAAATTGAACAAACGTGATAGAATTACGCAGAATACTTATATTAACCATAATATAATACGATATATACGGTTCTCTGATTGACCTATCATAGAAGTTTAATAGTGCATTCTACTCGTCATTTCATGCGCTTTAAGGTGCCGCTTAGCCCAATACGCTATCTGAAATAGGAGCGACGTAATTGGAACAAATGCGATAGAATTTCTCTGAATTCTTAAATTAACCATAATATGAAATGGTCTAATCGGGTCTCTGTTTGCCCTACCCTAGAAGTTTAATAGTGCATTTTACTCTACATTTCATGCGCTTTAAGGTGCCGTCTAGCCCAATCCGCTATCTGAAATTGGAGCTGCGTAAATTGAATAAATGTGATAGAGTTACGCAGAATTCTTATATAAACCATAATATAAAATGATCACATCGGGTCTCTGATTGCCCTATCAAAGAAGTTTAGTACTGCATTTTACTCGTCATTCCATGCGGTTTAAGGTGCCGCTTAGCCCAATACGCTTCTGAAATAGGAGCGACATAAATTGAACAAACGTGATAGAATTACGCAGAATACTTATATTAACCATAATATAATACGATATATACGGTTCTCTGATTGACCTATCATAGAAGTTTAATAGTGCATTCTACTCGTCATTTCATGCGCTTTAAGGTGCCGCTTAGCCCAATACGCTATCTGAAATAGGAGCGACGTAAATGGAACAAATGCGATAGAATTTCTCTGAATTCTTAAATTAACCATAATATGAAATGATCCTATCGGGTCTCTGTTTGCCCTACCCTAGAAGTTTAATAGTGCATTTTACTCTACATTTCATGCGCTTTAAGGTGCCGTCTAGCCCAATCCGCTATCTGAAATTGGAGCTGCGTAAATTGAATAAATGTGATAGAGTTACGCAGAATTCTTATATAAACCATAATATAAAATGATCACATCGGGTCTCTGATTGCCCTATCAAAGAAGTTTAGTACTGCATTTTACTCGTCATTCCATGCGGTTTAAGGTGCCGCTTAGCCCTATACGCTATCTGAAATAGGAGCGACGTAAATTGAACAAATGTGATAGAATTACGCAGAATTCTTATATTAACCATAATACAAAATGATCTCATCGGGTCTTTGATTGCCCTATCATAGAAGTTTAATAGTGCATTTTACTCGACATTTCATGCGCTTTAAGATGCCGCCTCGCCCAATACGCTATCTGAAATAGGAGCGACGTAAATTGAACAAATGTGATAGAATTACGCAAGAATTCTTATATTAACCATAATTTAAGATGATCTGATCGGGTCTCTGATTGCCCTATCACAGAAGTTCAGTAGTGCATTTTACTCGACATTTCATGCGCTTTAAGGTGCCGTCTAGCCCAATCCGCTATCTAAAATTGGAGCTGCGTAAATTGAATATATGTGATAGAGTTACGCAGAATTCTTATATTAACCATAATACAAAATGATCTCATCGGGTCTCTGATTGCCCTATCATAGAAGTTTAATAGTGCATTTTACTCGACATTTCATGCGCTTTAAGGTGCCGTATAGCCCAATCCGCTATCTGAAATTGGAGCTGCGTAAATTGAATAAATGTGATAGAGTTACGCAGAATTCTTATATTAACCATAATACAAAATGATCTCATCGGGTCTCTGATTGCCCTATCATAGAAGTTTAATAGTGCATTTTACTCGACATTTCATGCGCTTTAAGATGCCACTTAGTCCAAAACGCTATCTGAAATTGGAGCTACGTAAATTGAACAGACGTGATAGAATTACGCAGAATTCTTATATTAACCATAATATAATACGATGTATTCGGGTCTCTGATTGCCCTATCATAGAAGTTTAACAGTGCATTTTACTCGTCATTTCATGCGCTTTAAGATGCCGAATCGCCCAATACGCTATCTGAAATTGGAGTAGCGAAAATTGAATAAATGTGATAGAGTTACGCAGAATTCTTATATAAACCATAATATAAAATGATCTCATCGGGTCTCTGATTGCCCTAGCAAAGGAGTTTAGTACTGCATTTTACTCGTCACACCATGCGCTTTAAGGTGCCGCCTAGCCCAATACGCTATCTGAAATAGGGGCGACGTAAATTGAACAAATGTGATAGAATTACGCAGAATTCTTATATTAACCATATTTTAAGATGATCTAATCGGGTCTCTGATTGCCCTGTCACAGAAGTTCAGCAGTGCATTTTACAAGTCATTTCATGCGCTTTAAGGTGCCGTCTAGCCCAATCCGCTATCTAAAATTGGAGCAGCGTAAATTGAATAAATGTGATAGAGTTACGCAGAATTCTTATATAAACCATAATATAAAATGATCTCATCGGGTCTCTGCTTGCCCTATCAAAGAAGTTTAGTACTGCATTTTACTCGTCATTCCATGCGCTTTAAGGTGCCGCTTAGCCCAATGCGCTATATGAAATGGGAGCGATGTAAATTGAATAAATGTGATAGAATTACGCCGGATTCTTATATTACCCATAATTTAAAATGACCTTGTCGGGTCTGTGATTGCCCTATCCGTGAAGTTTAGTAGTGCATTTTGCTCGTAATTTCATGCGCTTTAAGATGCCGCTTAACCCAATACGCTATCTGAAATAGGAGCGACGTAAATTGAACAAATGTGATAAAATTACGCTGAATTCTTATATTAACTATAATATAAAATGATCTAATCGGGTCTCTGTTTGCCCTACCCTAGAAGATTAATAGTGCATTTTACTCGACATTTAATGCGCTTTAAGATGCAACCTAGTCCAAAACGCTATCTGAAATTGTAGCTACGTAAATTGAACAGACGTGATAGAATTACGCAGAATTCATATATTAACCATAATATAATACGATGTATTCGGGTCTCTGATTGCCCTATCATAGAAGTTTAAAAGTGCATTGTACTCGTCATTTCATGCGCTTTAAGGAGCCGCCTAGCCCAATACGGTATCTGAAATAGGAGCGACATAAATCGAACAAATGTGATAGAATTACGCAGAATTCTTATATTAACCATGATATAATACGATCTATCTGGTTTCTGATTGCCCTACCATAGAAGTTTAATAGTGCATTTTAGTCGTCATTTCATGCGCTTTAAGGTGCCGCCTAGCCCAATACGCTATCTGAAATAGGAGCGACGTGAATTGAACAAATGTGATAGAATTTTGCTGAATTCTTATATTAACCATAATATAATATGATCCATTCGGGTCTCTGATTGCCCTATCATAGAAGTTTAATAGTGCATTTCACTCGTCATTTCATGCGCTTTAAGGTGCCGCCTACCCCAGTACGCTATCTGAAATAGGGGCGACGTAAATTGAACAAATGTGATAAAATTACGCTGAATTCTTATGTTAACCATAATATAATACGATGTATTCGGGTCTCTGATTGCCCTATCGTAGAAGTTTAAAAGTGCATTTTACTCGTCATTTCATGCGCTTTAAGGTGCCGCCTAGCCCAATACGCTATCTGAAACAGGAGCGACGTAAATTGAACAAATGTGATAGAATTTTGCTGAATTCTTATATTAAACATTATATAATATGATCCATTCGGGTCTCTGATTGCCCTATCATAGAAGTTTAATAGGGCATTTCACTCGCCATTTCATGCGCTTTAAGGTGCCGTCTAGCCCAATGCGCTATCTGAAATGGGAGCGACGTAAATTGAACAAATGTGATAGAATTACGCAGAATTCTTATATTAACCATAATTTAAAATGACCTAATCGTATCTCTGATTGCTCTATCCGGGAAGTTTAGTAGTGCATTTTACTCGTCATTTCATGCGCTTTAAGATGCCGAATCGCCCAATACGCTATCTGAAATAGGAGCTGCGTAAATTGAATAAATGTGATAGAGTTACGCAGAATTCTTATATTAACCATAATATAAAATGATCTAACCGGGTCTCTGTTTGCCCTATCATAGAAGTTTAATAGCGGATTTTACTCGTCACATCATTGCTTTAAGTTGCCGCCTAGCCCAATACGCTATCTGAAATAGGAGCGACGTAAATTGAACAAATGTGATAGAATTTTGCTGAATTCTTATATTAACCATAATATAATATGATCTAATCGGGTCTCTGTTTGCCCTACCCTAGAAGATTAATAGTGCATTTTACTCGACATTTAATGCGCTTTAAGATGCAACCTAGTCCAAAACGCTATCTGTAATAGGGGCGACGTAAATTGAACAAATGGGATAAAATTACGTTGAATTCTTATATTAACAATAATATGAAATGATCTAATCGGGTCTCTGATTGCCCTATCATAGAAGCTTAATAGTGCATTATACTCGTCATTTCATGCGCTTTAAGGTCCCGCTTAGACCAATACGCTATCTGAAATAGGAGCTACGTAAATTGAACAAATGTGATAAAATTTCACTGAATTCTTATATTAACCATAATTTAAAATGATCTAATCGGGTCTCTGATTGCCCTATCATAGAAGTTTAATAGTGCATTTTACTCGATATTTCATGCGCTTTAAGATGCTACCTAGCCCAATGCACTGTCTGAAATAGGGGCGACGTAAATTGAACAAATGTGATAGAATTGCGCAGAATTGTTTTATTAACCATAATATAATACGACCTATTCGGGTCTCTGATTGCCCTATCATAGAAGTTTTTATAGTGCATTTTACTCGTCATTTCATGCACTTTAAGGTGCCGCCTGGGCCAATATACTATCCGAAATAGGAGCTACGTAAATTGAACAAATGTGATAGAATTTTGCTGAATTCTTATATTAACCATAATATAATACGATGTATTCGGGTCTCTGATTGCCCTATAATAGAAGTTTAATAGTGCATTTTAGTCGACATTTCATGCGCTTTAAGATGCCGCTTAGCCCAATACGCTACCTGAAGTAGGAGCGACATAAATTCAACAAATGTGATCGAATTACGCAGAATTCTTATATTAACCATAATATAATATGATCTATTCGGGTCTCTGATTGCCCTATCATCGAAGTTTAATAGTGCATTTTACTCGCCATTTCATGCGCTTTAAGCTGCTGCTTAGCCCAATACGCTATCTGAAATAGGGGCAACGTAAATTGAACAAATGTGATAAAATTACGCTGAATGCTTATATTAACAATAATGTAAAATGATCTGAACGCGTCTCTGATTGCCCTATCATAGAAGTTTCATAGTGCATTTTACTCGTCATTTCATGCGCTTTAAGGTGCCACTTAGCCCAATACGCTATCTGAAATAGGAGCGGCGTAAATTGAACAAATGCGATAGAATTTCGCTGAATTCTTATATGAACCATAATATAAGATGACCTAATCGGGTCTCTGATTGCCCTATCATAGAAGTTTAATAGGGCATTTTACTCCTCATTTCATGCGCTTTAAGGTGCCGCCTAGCCCAATACGCTATCTGAAATAGGGGCGACGTAAATTGAACAAATGTGATAGAATTACGCAGAATTCTTATATTAACCATAATTTAAGATGATCTAATCGGGTCTCTGATTGCCCTGTCACAGAAGTTCAGCAGTGCATTTTACTCGTCATTTCATGCGCTTTAAGGTGCCGAATCGCCCAATACGCTATCTGAAATAGGGGCGACGTAAATTGAATAAATGTGATAGAATTACGCATAATTCTTATATTAACCATAATTTAAAATGACCTTGTCGAGTCTGTGATTGCCCTGTCCGACAAGTTTAGTAGTGCATTTTACTCGTAATTGCATACGCTTTAGGATGCCGCTTAGCCCAATACGCGATCTGAAATAGGAGCTGCGTAAATTGAGTAAATGTGATAGAGTTACGCAGAATTCTTATATTAACCATAATTTAAAATGACCTAATCGTATCTCTGATTGCCGTATCCGGGAAGTTTAGTAGCGCATTCTACTCTTCATTTCATGCGCTTTAAGATGCCGAATCGCCCAATACGCTATCTGAAATTGGAGTAGCGTAAATTGAATGAATGTGATAGAGTTACGCATAATTCTTATATAAACCATAATATAAAATGATCTCATCGGGTCTCTGATTGCCCTATCAAAGAAGTTTAGTACTGCATTTTACTCGTCACACCATGCGCTTTAAGGTGCCGTCAAGCCCAATACGCTATCTGAAATTGGAGCTACATAAATTGAACAAACGTGATAGGATTACGCAGAATTCTTATATTAATCAAAACATAAGATGACCTTATCGGGTCTCTGATTGCCCTATCCTAGAAGTTTACTAGTGCATTTTAGTCGACATTTCATGCGCTTTAAGATGCCACCCAGTCCAATACGCTATCTGTAATAGGGGCGACGTAAATTGAACAAATGGGATAAAATTACGTTGAATTCTTATATTAACAATAATATGAAATGATCTAATCGGGTCTCTGATTGCCCTATCATAGAAGCTTAATAGTGCATTATACTCGTCATTTCATGCGCTTTAAGGTCCCGCTTACACCAATACGCTATCTGAAATAGGAGCGACGTAAATTGAACAAATGTGATAAAATTTCACTGAATTCTTATATTAACCATAATTTAAAATGATCTAATCGGGTCTCTGTTTGCCCTACCCTAGAAGATTAATAGTGCATTTTACTCGACATTTAATGCGCTTTAAGATGCAACCTAGTCCAAAACGCTATCTGAAATTGGAGCTACGTAAATTGAACAGACGTGATAGAATTACGCAGAATTCATATATTAACCATAATATAATACGATGTATTCGGGTCTCTGATTGCCCTATCATAGAAGTTTAAAAGTGCATTTTACTCGCCATTTCATGCGCTTTAAGATGCCGAATCGCCCAATACGCTATCTGAAATAGGGGCGACGTAAATTGAATAAATGTGATAGAATTACGCATAATTCTTATATTAACCATTATTTAAAATGACCTTGTCGAGTCTGTGATTGCCCTGTCCGACAATATTAGTAGTGCATTTTACTCGTAATTGCATACGCTTTAGGATGCCGCTTAGCCCAATACGCGATCTGAAATAGGAGCTGCGTAAATTGAGTAAATGTAATAGAGTTACGCAGAATTCTTATATTAACCATAATATAAAATGATCTAATCGGGTCTCTGTTTGCCCTACCCAAGGAGTTTAATAGTGCATTTTACTCGACATTTCATGCGCTTTAAGATGCCACCTAGTCCAAAACGCTATCTGAAATTGTAGCTACGTAAATTGAACAGACGTGATAGAATTACGCAGAATTCATATATTAACCATAATATAATACGATGTATTCGGGTCTCTGATTGCCCTATCATAGAAGTTTAAAAGTGCATTGTACTCGTCATTTCATGCGCTTTAAGGAGCCGCCTAGCCCAATACGCTATCTGAAATAGGAGCGACATAAATCGAACAAATGTGATAGAATTACGCAGAATTCTTATATTAACCATGATATAATACGATCTATCTGGTTTCTGATTGCCCTACCATAGAAGTTTAATAGTGCATTTTAGTCGTCATTTCATGCGCTTTAAGGTGCCGCCTAGCCCAATACGCTATCTGAAATAGGAGCGACGTGAATTGAACAAATGTGATAGAATTTTGCTGAATTCTTATATTAACCATAATATAATATGATCCATTCGGGTCTCTGATTGCCCTATCATAGAAGTTTAATAGTGCATTTCACTCGTCATTTCATGCGCTTTAAGGTGCCGCCTACCCCAGTACGCTATCTGAAATAGGGGCGACGTAAATTGAACAAATGTGATAAAATTACGCTGAATTCTTATGTTAACCATAATATAATACGATGTATTCGGGTCTCTGATTGCCCTATCGTAGAAGTTTAAAAGTGCATTTTACTCGTCATTTCATGCGCTTTAAGGTGCCGCCTAGCCCAATACGCTATCTGAAACAGGAGCGACGTAAATTGAACAAATGTGATAGAATTTTGCTGAATTCTTATATTAAACATTATATAATATGATCCATTCGGGTCTCTGATTGCCCTATCATAGAAGTTTAATAGTGCATTTCACTCGTCATTTCATGCGCTTTAAGGTGCCGCCTAGCCCAATACGCAATCTGAAATAGGAGCGACGTGAATTGAACAAATGTGATAGAATTTTGCTGAATTCTTATATTAAACATAATATAATATGATCCATTCGGGTCTCTGATTGCCCTATCATAGAAGTTTAATAGGGCATTTCACTCGCCATTTCATGCGCTTTAAGGTGCCGTCTAGCCCAATGCGCTATCTGAAATGGGAGCGACGTAAATTGAACAAATGTGATAGAATTACGCAGAATTCTTATATTAACCATAATTTAAAATGACCTAATCGTATCTCTGATTGCTCTATCCGGGAAGTTTAGTAGTGCATTTTACTCGTCATTTCATGCGCTTTAAGATGCCGAATCGCCCAATACGCTATCTGAAATAGGAGCTGCGTAAATTGAATAAATGTGATAGAGTTACGCAGAATTCTTATATTAACCATAATATAAAATGATCTAACCGGGTCTCTGTTTGCCCTATCATAGAAGTTTAATAGCGGATTTTACTCGTCACATCATTGCTTTAAGTTGCCGCCTAGCCCAATACGCTATCTGAAATAGGAGCGACGTAAATTGAACAAATGTGATAGAATTTTGCTGAATTCTTATATTAACCATAATATAATATGATCTAATCGGGTCTCTGTTTGCCCTACCCTAGAAGATTAATAGTGCATTTTACTCGACATTTAATGCGCTTTAAGATGCAACCTAGTCCAAAACGCTATCTGTAATAGGGGCGACGTAAATTGAACAAATGGGATAAAATTACGTTGAATTCTTATATTAACAATAATATGAAATGATCTAATCGGGTCTCTGATTGCCCTATCATAGAAGCTTAATAGTGCATTATACTCGTCATTTCATGCGCTTTAAGGTCCCGCTTAGACCAATACGCTATCTGAAATAGGAGCTACGTAAATTGAACAAATGTGATAAAATTTCACTGAATTCTTATATTAACCATAATTTAAAATGATCTAATCGGGTCTCTGATTGCCCTATCATAGAAGTTTAATAGTGCATTTTACTCGATATTTCATGCGCTTTAAGATGCTACCTAGCCCAATGCACTGTCTGAAATAGGGGCGACGTAAATTGAACAAATGTGATAGAATTGCGCAGAATTGTTTTATTAACCATAATATAATACGACCTATTCGGGTCTCTGATTGCCCTATCATAGAAGTTTTTATAGTGCATTTTACTCGTCATTTCATGCACTTTAAGGTGCCGCCTGGGCCAATATACTATCCGAAATAGGAGCTACGTAAATTGAACAAATGTGATAGAATTTTGCTGAATTCTTATATTAACCATAATATAATACGATGTATTCGGGTCTCTGATTGCCCTATAATAGAAGTTTAATAGTGCATTTTAGTCGACATTTCATGCGCTTTAAGATGCCGCTTAGCCCAATACGCTACCTGAAGTAGGAGCGACATAAATTCAACAAATGTGATCGAATTACGCAGAATTCTTATATTAACCATAATATAATATGATCTATTCGGGTCTCTGATTGCCCTATCATCGAAGTTTAATAGTGCATTTTACTCGCCATTTCATGCGCTTTAAGCTGCTGCTTAGCCCAATACGCTATCTGAAATAGGGGCAACGTAAATTGGACAAATGTGATAAAATTACGCTGAATGCTTATATTAACAATAATGTAAAATGATCTGAACGCGTCTCTGATTGCCCTATCATAGAAGTTTCATAGTGCATTTTACTCGTCATTTCATGCGCTTTAAGGTGCCACTTAGCCCAATACGCTATCTGAAATAGGAGCGGCGTAAATTGAACAAATGCGATAGAATTTCGCTGAATTCTTATATGAACCATAATATAAGATGACCTAATCGGGTCTCTGATTGCCCTATCATAGAAGTTTAATAGGGCATTTTACTCCTCATTTCATGCGCTTTAAGGTGCCGCCTAGCCCAATACGCTATCTGAAATAGGGGCGACGTAAATTGAACAAATGTGATAGAATTACGCAGAATTCTTATATTAACCATAATTTAAGATGATCTAATCGGGTCTCTGATTGCCCTGTCACAGAAGTTCAGCAGTGCATTTTACTCGTCATTTCATGCGCTTTAAGGTGCCGAATCGCCCAATACGCTATCTGAAATAGGGGCGACGTAAATTGAAAAAATGTGATAGAATTACGCATAATTCTTATATTAACCATAATTTAAAATGACCTTGTCGAGTCTGTGATTGCCCTGTCCGACAAGTTTAGTAGTGCATTTTACTCGTAATTGCATACGCTTTAGGATGCCGCTTAGCCCAATACGCGATCTGAAATAGGAGCTGCGTAAATTGAGTAAATGTGATAGAGTTACGCAGAATTCTTATATTAACCATAATTTAAAATGACCTAATCGTATCTCTGATTGCCGTATCCGGGAAGTTTAGTAGCGCATTCTACTCTTCATTTCATGCGCTTTAAGATGCCGAATCGCCCAATACGCTATCTGAAATTGGAGTAGCGTAAATTGAATGAATGTGATAGAGTTACGCATAATTCTTATATAAACCATAATATAAAATGATCTCATCGGGTCTCTGATTGCCCTATCAAAGAAGTTTAGTACTGCATTTTACTCGTCACACCATGCGCTTTAAGGTGCCGTCAAGCCCAATACGCTATCTGAAATTGGAGCTACATAAATTGAACAAACGTGATAGGATTACGCAGAATTCTTATATTAATCAAAACATAAGATGACCTTATCGGGTCTCTGATTGCCCTATCCTAGAAGTTTACTAGTGCATTTTAGTCGACATTTCATGCGCTTTAAGATGCCACCCAGTCCAATACGCTATCTGTAATAGGGGCGACGTAAATTGAACAAATGGGATAAAATTACGTTGAATTCTTATATTAACAATAATATGAAATGATCTAATCGGGTCTCTGATTGCCCTATCATAGAAGCTTAATAGTGCATTATACTCGTCATTTCATGCGCTTTAAGGTCCCGCTTACACCAATACGCTATCTGAAATAGGAGCGACGTAAATTGAACAAATGTGATAAAATTTCACTGAATTCTTATATTAACCATAATTTAAAATGATCTAATCGGGTCTCTGATTGCCCTATCATAGAAGTTTAATAGTGGATTTTACTCGTCATTTCATGCGCTTTAAGGTGCCGTCAAGCCCAATACGCTATCTGTAATAGGAGCGACATGAATTGAACAAATGTGATAGAATTACGCAGAATTCTTGTATTAACCTTAATATAGAATGATCTAATCGGGTCTTTGATTGCCCTATCATAGAAGGATAGTAGTGCATTTTACTCGTTATTCCACGCTCTTTAAGATGCCTCCTAGCACAATACACTCTCTGAAATTGGGGCTACGTAAATTGGACAAGTGTAATATAGTTTCGCTGAATTCTTAAATTAACCATAATATAAAATGATCTAATCGGGACTCTGATTGAGCTATCATAGAAGCTTAATAGCGCATTTTACTCGTCATTTCATGCGCTTTAAGGTGCCGCCTAGCCCAATACGCTATCTGAAATAGGAGCGACGTAAATTGATCATATGTGATAGAATTACGCAGAATTCTTATATTAAACATAATATAAAATGATCTAATCTGGTCTCTGTTTCCCCTACCCTAGAACTTTAATAGTGCATTTTACTCGACATTTCATGCGCTTTAAGATGCCACCTAGCCGAATACGCTATCTGAAATTGGAGCTACGTGAATTGAACAAATGTGATGGAATTACGCAGAATTCTTATATTAACCATAATATAAAATGCTATAATCGGGTCTCCGATAGCCCTATCATAGATGGTTAGTAATGCATTTTACTCGTCATTCCATACGCCTTAAGATGCCGCCTATGCCAATACGCTATCTGAAATAAGAGCGACGTAAATTGAACAAATGTGATAGAGTTTCGCTGTATTCTTAAACTAACCATAATATAAGATAACCTAATCGGGTCTCTGTTTGCCGTACCCAAGAAGTTTAGCAGTGCAGTTTACTCGGCATATCATGCGCTTTAAGATGCAGCATAGACCAATACGCTATCTGAAATAGGACCGACGTAAATTGAACAAATGTGATAGAATTACGCAGAAATCTTATATTAACCATAATATAAAATGATCTAATCGGGTCTCTGTTTGCCCTACACTAGAAGTTTAATAGTGCATTTTAATCGACATCTCATCCCCTTTAAGATTCTGCTTAGCCGAATACGCTATCTGAAATAGGAGCGACCTAAATTGAACAAATGTGATAGAATTTTGCTGAATTCTTATATTTACCATAATATAATATGATCTATTCGGGTCTCTGATTGCCCTATCATAGAAGTTTAATAGTGCATTTCACTCGTCATTTCATGCGCTTTATGGTGTCGCCTAGCCCAGTACGCTATCTGAAATATGGGCGACGTAAATTGAACAAATGTGATAAAATTACGCTGAATTCTCATATTAACCATAATATAATACGATCTATTCGGGTCTCTGATTGCCCTATCATAGAAGCTTAATAGCGCATTTTACTCGTCATTTCATGTGCTTTAAGGTGCCGCCTAGCCCAATACGCTATCAGAAATAGGAGCGACGTAAATTGAACAATGTGATAAAATTACGCTGAATTCTTATATTAACCATAATATAAAATGATCTAATCGGGTCTCTGTTTGCCCTACCCTAGAAGTTTAATAGTGCGTTTGACTCGACATTTCATGCGCTTTAAGATGCCACCTAGTCCAAAACGCTATCTGAAATTGGAGCTACGTAAATTGAACATACGTGATAGAATTACGCAGAATTCATATATTAACCATAATATAATACGATGTATACGGGTCTCTGATTGCCCTATCATAGAAGTTTAATAGTGCATTTTACTCGTCCTTTCATGTGCTTTAAGGTGCCGCCTAGCCCAATACGCTATCTGAAATAGGAGCGACGTAAATTGAACAAATGTGATAGAATTTTGCTGAATTCTTATATTGACCATAATATAATATGATCTATTCGGGTCTCTGATTGCCCTATCATAGATGTTTAATAGTGCATTTCACTCGCCATTTCATGCGCTTTAAGGTGCCGCCTAGCCCAGTACGCTATCTGAAATAGGGGCGACGTAAATTGAACAAATGTGATAAAATCTCGCTGAATTCTTATATTAACCATAATATAAAATCATCTAATTGGGTCTCTGCTGGCCGTATCTGAGATGGTTAGTAGTGCGTTTTACTCTCCATTTCATGCGTTTTAAGATGCCGCCTAGCTCAATACGATATCTGGTGTAGGTGCGACGTGAATTGGACAAAATGTGATAGAGTTACGATGAACACTTAAATTACCAATAATATACGATGATCTAACCGGGTCTCTGTTTGCCCTATCCTAGAAGTTTAGTAGTGCATTTTACTCGACATTTAGTGCGCTTCAAGATGCCGCCTAGCTCAATACGCTATCTGAAATTGGAGCTACGTAAATTGAACAAACGTGATAGAATTACGCAGAATTCTTAAATTAACCATAATATAATACGATCTATTCGGGTCTCTGATTGCCCTATCATAGAAGCTCAACAGTGCATTTTACTCGTCATTTCATGCGCTTTAAGGTGCCGCCTAGCGCAATACGCTATCTGGAATAGGAGCGACATAAATTGAACAAATGTGATAGAATTACGCACCATTCTTATATTAACCATAATATAGAATGATCTAATCGGGTCTTTGATTGCCCTAGCATAGAAGGTTAGCAGTGCATTTTACTCGTCATTCTACGCGCTTTAAGGTGCCGCCAAGCCCAATACGCTATCTGAAATAGGAGCGACATAAATTGAACAAACGTGATAGAATTACGCAGAATACTTATATTAACCATAATATAATACGATATATACGGTTCTCTGATTGACCTATCATAGAAGTTTAATAGTGCATTCTACTCGTCATTTCATGCGCTTTAAGGTGCCGCTTAGCCCAATACGCTATCTGAAATAGGAGCGACGTAATTGGAACAAATGCGATAGAATTTCTCTGAATTCTTAAATTAACCATAATATGAAATGATCTAATCGGGTCTCTGTTTGCCCTACCCTAGAAGTTTAATAGTGCATTTTACTCTACATTTCATGCGCTTTAAGGTGCCGTCTAGCCCAATCCGCTATCTGAAATTGGAGCTGCGTAAATTGAATAAATGTGATAGAGTTACGCAGAATTCTTATATAAACCATAATATAAAATGATCACATCGGTTCTCTGATTGCCCTATCAAAGAAGTTTAGTACTGCATTTTACTCGTCATTCCATGCGGTTTAAGGTGCCGCTTAGCCCAATACGCTTCTGAAATAGGAGCGACATAAATTGAACAAACGTGATAGAATTACGCAGAATACTTATATTAACCATAATATAATACGATATATACGGTTCTCTGATTGACCTATCATAGAAGTTTAATAGTGCATTCTACTCGTCATTTCATGCGCTTTAAGGTGCCGCTTAGCCCAATACGCTATCTGAAATAGGAGCGACGTAAATGGAACAAATGCGATAGAATTTCTCTGAATTCTTAAATTAACCATAATATGAAATGATCCTATCGGGTCTCTGTTTGCCCTACCCTAGAAGTTTAATAGTGCATTTTACTCTACATTTCATGCGCTTTAAGGTGCCGTCTAGCCCAATCCGCTATCTGAAATTGGAGCTGCGTAAATTGAATAAATGTGATAGAGTTACGCAGAATTCTTATATAAACCATAATATAAAATGATCACATCGGGTCTCTGATTGCCCTATCAAAGAAGTTTAGTACTGCATTTTACTCGTCATTCCATGCGGTTTAAGGTGCCGCTTAGCCCTATACGCTATCTGAAATAGGAGCGACGTAAATTGAACAAATGTGATAGAATTACGCAGAATTCTTATATTAACCATAATACAAAATGATCTCATCGGGTCTTTGATTGCCCTATCATAGAAGTTTAATAGTGCATTTTACTCGACATTTCATGCGCTTTAAGATGCCGCCTCGCCCAATACGCTATCTGAAATAGGAGCGACGTAAATTGAACAAATGTGATAGAATTACGCAAGAATTCTTATATTAACCATAATTTAAGATGATCTGATCGGGTCTCTGATTGCCCTATCACAGAAGTTCAGTAGTGCATTTTACTCGACATTTCATGCGCTTTAAGGTGCCGTCTAGCCCAATCCGCTATCTAAAATTGGAGCTGCGTAAATTGAATATATGTGATAGAGTTACGCAGAATTCTTATATTAACCATAATACAAAATGATCTCATCGGGTCTCTGATTGCCCTATCATAGAAGTTTAATAGTGCATTTTACTCGACATTTCATGCGCTTTAAGGTGCCGTATAGCCCAATCCGCTATCTGAAATTGGAGCTGCGTAAATTGAATAAATGTGATAGAGTTACGCAGAATTCTTATATTAACCATAATACAAAATGATCTCATCGGGTCTCTGATTGCCCTATCATAGAAGTTTAATAGTGCATTTTACTCGACATTTCATGCGCTTTAAGATGCCACTTAGTCAAAAACGCTATCTGAAATTGGAGCTACGTAAATTGAACAGACGTGATAGAATTACGCAGAATTCTTATATTAACCATAATATAATACGATGTATTCGGGTCTCTGATTGCCCTATCATAGAAGTTTAACAGTGCATTTTACTCGTCATTTCATGCGCGTTAAGGTGCCGCCTAGCCCAATACGCTATCTGATATGGGAGCGGCATAAATTGATCAAATGTGATAAAATTACGTTGAATTCTTATATTAACAATAATACAAAATGATCTAATCGGGTCCCTGATTGCCCTGTCACAGAAGTTCAGCAGTGCATTTTACTCGACGTTCCATGCGCTTTAAGGTGCCGTCTAGCCCAATGCGCTATCTGAAATGGGAGCGACGTAAATTGAACAAATGTGATAGAATTACGCAGAATTCTTATATTAACCATAATTTAAAATGACCTAATCGTATCTCTGATTGCTCTATCCGGGAAGTTTAGCAGTGCATTTTACTCGTCATTTCATGCGCTTTAAGATGCCGAATCGCCCAATACGCTAACTGAAATAGGAGCTGCGTAAATTGAATAAATGTGATAGAGTTACGCAGAATTCTTATATTCACCATAATATAAAATGATCTAATCGGGTCTCTGTTTGCCCTATCATAGAAGTTTAATAGTGGATTTTACTCGTCACATCATGCGCTTTAAGGTGCCGCCTCGCTCAATACGCTATCTGAAATAGGAGCGACGTAAATTGAACAAATGTGATAGAATTACGCAGAATTCTTATATTAACCATAATTTAAAATGACCTAATCGTATCTCTGATTGCTATATCCGGGAAGTTTAGTAGTGCATTTTGCTCGTCATTTCATGCGCTTTAAGATGCCGAATCGCCCAATACGCTATCTGAAATTGGAGTAGCGAAAATTGAATAAATGTGATAGAGTTACGCAGAATTCTTATATAAACCATAATATAAAATGATCTCATCGGGTCTCTGATTGCCCTAGCAAAGGAGTTTAGTACTGCATTTTACTCGTCACACCATGCGCTTTAAGGTGCCGCCTAGCCCAATACGCTATCTGAAATAGGGGCGACGTAAATTGAACAAATGTGATAGAATTACGCAGAATTCTTATATTAACCATAATTTAAGATGATCTAATCGGGTCTCTGATTGCCCTGTCACAGAAGTTCAGCAGTGCATTTTACAAGTCATTTCATGCGCTTTAAGGTGCCGTCTAGCCCAATCCGCTATCTAAAATTGGAGCAGCGTAAATTGAATAAATGTGATAGAGTTACGCAGAATTCTTATATAAACCATAATATAAAATGATCTCATCGGGTCTCTGCTTGCCCTATCAAAGAAGTTTAGTACTGCATTTTACTCGTCATTCCATGCGCTTTAAGGTGCCGCTTAGCCCAATGCGCTATATGAAATGGGAGCGATGTAAATTGAATAAATGTGACAGAATTACGCTGGATTCTTATATTACCCATAATTTAAAATGACCTTGTCGGGTCTGTGATTGCCCTATCCGTGAAGTTTAGTAGTGCATTTTGCTCGTAATTTCATGCGCTTTAAGATGCCGCTTAACCCAATACGCTATCTGAAATAGGAGCGACGTAAATTGAACAAATGTGATAAAATTACGCTGAATTCTTATATTAACTATAATATAAAATGATCTAATCGGGTCTCTGTTTGCCCTACCCTAGAAGATTAATAGTGCATTTTACTCGACATTTAATGCGCTTTAAGATGCAACCTGTGCAAAACGCTATCTGAAATTGGAGCTACGTAAATTGAACAGACGTGATAGAATTACGCAGAATTCATATATTAACCATAATATAATACGATGTATTCGGGTCTCTGATTGCCCTATCATAGAAGTTTAAAAGTGCATTTTACTCGCCATTTCATGCGCTTTAAGATGCCGAATCGCCCAATACGCTATCTGAAATAGGGGCGACGTAAATTGAATAAATGTGATAGAATTACGCATAATTCTTATATTAACCATTATTTAAAATGACCTTGTCGAGTCTGTGATTGCCCTGTCCGACAATATTAGTAGTGCATTTTACTCGTAATTGCATACGCTTTAGGATGCCGCTTAGCCCAATACGCGATCTGAAATAGGAGCTGCGTAAATTGAGTAAATGTAATAGAGTTACGCAGAATTCTTATATTAACCATAATATAAAATGATCTAATCGGGTCTCTGTTTGCCCTACCCAAGGAGTTTAATAGTGCATTTTACTCGACATTTCATGCGCTTTAAGATGCCACCTAGTCCAAAACGCTATCTGAAATTGTAGCTACGTAAATTGAACAGACGTGATAGAATTACGCAGAATTCATATATTAACCATAATATAATACGATGTATTCGGGTCTCTGATTGCCCTATCATAGAAGTTTAAAAGTGCATTGTACTCGTCATTTCATGCGCTTTAAGGAGCCGCCTAGCCCAATACGGTATCTGAAATAGGAGCGACATAAATCGAACAAATGTGATAGAATTACGCAGAATTCTTATATTAACCATGATATAATACAATCTATCTGGTTTCTGATTGCCCTACCATAGAAGTTTAATAGTGCATTTTAGTCGTCATTTCATGCGCTTTAAGGTGCCGCCTAGCCCAATACGCTATCTGAAATAGGAGCGACGTGAATTGAACAAATGTGATAGAATTTTGCTGAATTCTTATATTAACCATAATATAATATGATCCATTCGGGTCTCTGATTGCCCTATCATAGAAGTTTAATAGTGCATTTCACTCGTCATTTCATGCGCTTTAAGGTGCCGCCTACCCCAGTACGCTATCTGAAATAGGGGCGACGTAAATTGAACAAATGTGATAAAATTACGCTGAATTCTTATGTTAACCATAATATAATACGATGTATTCGGGTCTCTGATTGCCCTATCGTAGAAGTTTAAAAGTGCATTTTACTCGTCATTTCATGCGCTTTAAGGTGCCGCCTAGCCCAATACGCTATCTGAAACAGGAGCGACGTAAATTGAACAAATGTGATAGAATTTTGCTGAATTCTTATATTAAACATTATATAATATGATCCATTCGGGTCTCTGATTGCCCTATCATAGAAGTTTAATAGTGCATTTCACTCGTCATTTCATGCGCTTTAAGGTGCCGCCTAGCCCAATACGCTATCTGAAATAGGGGCGACGTAAATAGAACAAATGTGATAGAATTACGCAGAATTCTTATATTAACCATAATTTAAGATGATCTAATCGGGTCTCTGATTGCCCTGTCACAGAAGTTCAGCAGTGCATTTTACTCGTCATTTCATGCGCTTTAAGGTGCCGAATCGCCCAATACGCTATCTGAAATAGGGGCGACGTAAATTGAAAAAATGTGATAGAATTACGCATAATTCTTATATTAACCATAATTTAAAATGACCTTGTCGAGTCTGTGATTGCCCTGTCCGACAAGTTTAGTAGTGCATTTTACTCGTAATTGCATACGCTTTAGGATGCCGCTTAGCCCAATACGCGATCTGAAATAGGAGCTGCGTAAATTGAGTAAATGTGATAGAGTTACGCAGAATTCTTATATTAACCATAATTTAAAATGACCTAATCGTATCTCTGATTGCCGTATCCGGGAAGTTTAGTAGCGCATTCTACTCTTCATTTCATGCGCTTTAAGATGCCGAATCGCCCAATACGCTATCTGAAATTGGAGTAGCGTAAATTGAATGAATGTGATAGAGTTACGCATAATTCTTATATAAACCATAATATAAAATGATCTCATCGGGTCTCTGATTGCCCTATCAAAGAAGTTTAGTACTGCATTTTACTCGTCACACCATGCGCTTTAAGGTGCCGTCAAGCCCAATACGCTATCTGAAATTGGAGCTACATAAATTGAACAAACGTGATAGGATTACGCAGAATTCTTATATTAATCAAAACATAAGATGACCTTATCGGGTCTCTGATTGCCCTATCCTAGAAGTTTACTAGTGCATTTTAGTCGACATTTCATGCGCTTTAAGATGCCACCCAGTCCAATACGCTATCTGTAATAGGGGCGACGTAAATTGAACAAATGGGATAAAATTACGTTGAATTCTTATATTAACAATAATATGAAATGATCTAATCGGGTCTCTGATTGCCCTATCATAGAAGCTTAATAGTGCATTATACTCGTCATTTCATGCGCTTTAAGGTCCCGCTTACACCAATACGCTATCTGAAATAGGAGCGACGTAAATTGAACAAATGTGATAAAATTTCACTGAATTCTTATATTAACCATAATTTAAAATGATCTAATCGGGTCTCTGATTGCCCTATCATAGAAGTTTAATAGTGCATTTTACTCGATATTTCATGCGCTTTAAGATGCTACCTAGCCCAATGCACTGTCTGAAATAGGGGCGACGTAAATTGAACAAATGTGATAGAATTGCGCAGAATTCTTGTATTAACCTTAATATAGAATGATCTAATCGGGTCTTTGATTGCCCTATCATAGAAGGATAGTAGTGCATTTTACTCGTTATTCCACGCTCTTTAAGATGCCTCCTAGCACAATACACTCTCTGAAATTGGGGCTACGTAAATTGGACAAGTGTAATATAGTTTCGCTGAATTCTTAAATTAACCATAATATAAAATGATCTAATCGGGACTCTGATTGAGCTATCATAGAAGCTTAATAGCGCATTTTACTCGTCATTTCATGCGCTTTAAGGTGCCGCCTAGCCCAATACGCTATCTGAAATAGGAGCGACGTAAATTGATCATATGTGATAGAATTACGCAGAATTCTTATATTAAACATAATATAAAATGATCTAATCTGGTCTCTGTTTCCCCTACCCTAGAACTTTAATAGTGCATTTTACTCGACATTTCATGCGCTTTAAGATGCCACCTAGCCGAATACGCTATCTGAAATTGGAGCTACGTGAATTGAACAAATGTGATGGAATTACGCAGAATTCTTATATTAACCATAATATAAAATGCTATAATCGGGTCTCCGATAGCCCTATCATAGATGGTTAGTAATGCATTTTACTCGTCATTCCATACGCCTTAAGATGCCGCCTATGCCAATACGCTATCTGAAATAAGAGCGACGTAAATTGAACAAATGTGATAGAGTTTCGCTGTATTCTTAAATTAACCATAATATAAGATAACCTAATCGGGTCTCTGTTTGCCGTACCCAAGAAGTTTAGCAGTGCAGTTTACTCGGCATATCATGCGCTTTAAGATGCAGCATAGACCAATACGCTATCTGAAATAGGACCGACGTAAATTGAACAAATGTGATAGAATTACGCAGAAATCTTATATTAACCATAATATAAAATGATCTAATCGGGTCTCTGTTTGCCCTACACTAGAAGTTTAATAGTGCATTTTAATCGACATCTCATCCCCTTTAAGATTCTGCTTAGCCGAATACGCTATCTGAAATAGGAGCGACCTAAATTGAACAAATGTGATAGAATTTTGCTGAATTCTTATATTTACCATAATATAATATGATCTATTCGGGTCTCTGATTGCCCTATCATAGAAGTTTAATAGTGCATTTCACTCGTCATTTCATGCGCTTTATGGTGTCGCCTAGCCCAGTACGCTATCTGAAATATGGGCGACGTAAATTGAACAAATGTGATAAAATTACGCTGAATTCTCATATTAACCATAATATAATACGATCTATTCGGGTCTCTGATTGCCCTATCATAGAAGCTTAATAGCGCATTTTACTCGTCATTTCATGTGCTTTAAGGTGCCGCCTAGCCCAATACGCTATCAGAAATAGGAGCGACGTAAATTGAACAATGTGATAAAATTACGCTGAATTCTTATATTAACCATAATATAAAATGATCTAATCGGGTCTCTGTTTGCCCTACCCTAGAAGTTTAATAGTGCATTTGACTCGACATTTCATGCGCTTTAAGATGCCACCTAGTCCAAAATGCTATCTGAAATTGGAGCTACGTAAATTGAACATACGTGATAGAATTACGCAGAATTCATATATTAACCATAATATAATACGATGTATACGGGTCTCTGATTGCCCTATCATAGAAGTTTAATAGTGCATTTTACTCGTCCTTTCATGTGCTTTAAGGTGCCGCCTAGCCCAATACGCTATCTGAAATAGGAGCGACGTAAATTGAACAAATGTGATAGAATTTTGCTGAATTCTTATATTGACCATAATATAATATGATCTATTCGGGTCTCTGATTGCCCTATCATAGATGTTTAATAGTGCATTTCACTCGCCATTTCATGCGCTTTAAGGTGCCGCCTAGCCCAGTACGCTATCTGAAATAGGGGCGACGTAAATTGAACAAATGTGATAAAATCTCGCTGAATTCTTATATTAACCATAATATAAAATCATCTAATTGGGTCTCTGCTGGCCGTATCTGAGATGGTTAGTAGTGCGTTTTACTCTCCATTTCATGCGTTTTAAGATGCCGCCTAGCTCAATACGATATCTGGTGTAGGTGCGACGTGAATTGGACAAAATGTGATAGAGTTACGATGAACACTTAAATTACCAATAATATACGATGATCTAACCGGGTCTCTGTTTGCCCTATCCTAGAAGTTTAGTAGTGCATTTTACTCGACATTTAGTGCGCTTCAAGATGCCGCCTAGCTCAATACGCTATCTGAAATTGGAGCTACGTAAATTGAACAAACGTGATAGAATTACGCAGAATTCTTAAATTAACCATAATATAATACGATCTATTCGGGTCTCTGATTGCCCTATCATAGAAGCTCAACAGTGCATTTTACTCGTCATTTCATGCGCTTTAAGGTGCCGCCTAGCGCAATACGCTATCTGGAATAGGAGCGACATAAATTGAACAAATGTGATAGAATTACGCACAATTCTTATATTAACCATAATATAGAATGATCTAATCGGGTCTTTGATTGCCCTAGCATAGAAGGTTAGCAGTGCATTTTACTCGTCATTCTACGCGCTTTAAGGTGCCGCCAAGCCCAATACGCTATCTGAAATAGGAGCGACATAAATTGAACAAACGTGATAGAATTACGCAGAATACTTATATTAACCATAATATAATACGATATATACGGTTCTCTGATTGACCTATCATAGAAGTTTAATAGTGCATTCTACTCGTCATTTCATGCGCTTTAAGGTGCCGCTTAGCCCAATACGCTATCTGAAATAGGAGCGACGTAATTGGAACAAATGCGATAGAATTTCTCTGAATTCTTAAATTAACCATAATATGAAATGATCTAATCGGGTCTCTGTTTGCCCTACCCTAGAAGTTTAATAGTGCATTTTACTCTACATTTCATGCGCTTTAAGGTGCCGTCTAGCCCAATCCGCTATCTGAAATTGGAGCTGCGTAAATTGAATAAATGTGATAGAGTTACGCAGAATTCTTATATAAACCATAATATAAAATGATCACATCGGTTCTCTGATTGCCCTATCAAAGAAGTTTAGTACTGCATTTTACTCGTCATTCCATGCGGTTTAAGGTGCCGCTTAGCCCAATACGCTTCTGAAATAGGAGCGACATAAATTGAACAAACGTGATAGAATTACGCAGAATACTTATATTAACCATAATATAATACGATATATACGGTTCTCTGATTGACCTATCATAGAAGTTTAATAGTGCATTCTACTCGTCATTTCATGCGCTTTAAGGTGCCGCTTAGCCCAATACGCTATCTGAAATAGGAGCGACGTAAATGGAACAAATGCGATAGAATTTCTCTGAATTCTTAAATTAACCATAATATGAAATGATCCTATCGGGTCTCTGTTTGCCCTACCCTAGAAGTTTAATAGTGCATTTTACTCTACATTTCATGCGCTTTAAGGTGCCGTCTAGCCCAATCCGCTATCTGAAATTGGAGCTGCGTAAATTGAATAAATGTGATAGAGTTACGCAGAATTCTTATATAAACCATAATATAAAATGATCACATCGGGTCTCTGATTGCCCTATCAAAGAAGTTTAGTACTGCATTTTACTCGTCATTCCATGCGGTTTAAGGTGCCGCTTAGCCCTATACGCTATCTGAAATAGGAGCGACGTAAATTGAACAAATGTGATAGAATTACGCAGAATTCTTATATTAACCATAATACAAAATGATCTCATCGGGTCTTTGATTGCCCTATCATAGAAGTTTAATAGTGCATTTTACTCGACATTTCATGCGCTTTAAGATGCCGCCTCGCCCAATACGCTATCTGAAATAGGAGCGACGTAAATTGAACAAATGTGATAGAATTACGCAAGAATTCTTATATTAACCATAATTTAAGATGATCTGATCGGGTCTCTGATTGCCCTATCACAGAAGTTCAGTAGTGCATTTTACTCGACATTTCATGCGCTTTAAGGTGCCGTCTAGCCCAATCCGCTATCTAAAATTGGAGCTGCGTAAATTGAATATATGTGATAGAGTTACGCAGAATTCTTATATTAACCATAATACAAAATGATCTCATCGGGTCTCTGATTGCCCTATCATAGAAGTTTAATAGTGCATTTTACTCGACATTTCATGCGCTTTAAGGTGCCGTATAGCCCAATCCGCTATCTGAAATTGGAGCTGCGTAAATTGAATAAATGTGATAGAGTTACGCAGAATTCTTATATTAACCATAATACAAAATGATCTCATCGGGTCTCTGATTGCCCTATCATAGAAGTTTAATAGTGCATTTTACTCGACATTTCATGCGCTTTAAGATGCCACTTAGTCAAAAACGCTATCTGAAATTGGAGCTACGTAAATTGAACAGACGTGATAGAATTACGCAGAATTCTTATATTAACCATAATATAATACGATGTATTCGGGTCTCTGATTGCCCTATCATAGAAGTTTAACAGTGCATTTTACTCGTCATTTCATGCGCGTTAAGGTGCCGCCTAGCCCAATACGCTATCTGATATGGGAGCGGCATAAATTGATCAAATGTGATAAAATTACGTTGAATTCTTATATTAACAATAATACAAAATGATCTAATCGGGTCCCTGATTGCCCTGTCACAGAAGTTCAGCAGTGCATTTTACTCGACGTTCCATGCGCTTTAAGGTGCCGTCTAGCCCAATGCGCTATCTGAAATGGGAGCGACGTAAATTGAACAAATGTGATAGAATTACGCAGAATTCTTATATTAACCATAATTTAAAATGACCTAATCGTATCCCTGATTGCTCTATCCGGGAAGTTTAGCAGTGCATTTTACTCGTCATTTCATGCGCTTTAAGATGCCGAATCGCCCAATACGCTAACTGAAATAGGAGCTGCGTAAATTGAATAAATGTGATAGAGTTACGCAGAATTCTTATATTCACCATAATATAAAATGATCTAATCGGGTCTCTGTTTGCCCTATCATAGAAGTTTAATAGTGGATTTTACTCGTCACATCATGCGCTTTAAGGTGCCGCCTCGCCCAATACGCTATCTGAAATAGGAGCGACGTAAATTGAACAAATGTGATAGAATTACGCAGAATTCTTATATTAACCATAATTTAAAATGACCTAATCGTATCTCTGATTGCTATATCCGGGAAGTTTAGTAGTGCATTTTGCTCGTCATTTCATGCGCTTTAAGATGCCGAATCGCCCAATACGCTATCTGAAATTGGAGTAGCGAAAATTGAATAAATGTGATAGAGTTACGCAGAATTCTTATATAAACCATAATATAAAATGATCTCATCGGGTCTCTGATTGCCCTAGCAAAGGAGTTTAGTACTGCATTTTACTCGTCACACCATGCGCTTTAAGGTGCCGCCTAGCCCAATACGCTATCTGAAATAGGGGCGACGTAAATTGAACAAATGTGATAGAATTACGCAGAATTCTTATATTAACCATAATTTAAGATGATCTAATCGGGTCTCTGATTGCCCTGTCACAGAAGTTCAGCAGTGCATTTTACAAGTCATTTCATGCGCTTTAAGGTGCCGTCTAGCCCAATCCGCTATCTAAAATTGGAGCAGCGTAAATTGAATAAATGTGATAGAGTTACGCAGAATTCTTATATAAACCATAATATAAAATGATCTCATCGGGTCTCTGCTTGCCCTATCAAAGAAGTTTAGTACTGCATTTTACTCGTCATTCCATGCGCTTTAAGGTGCCGCTTAGCCCAATGCGCTATATGAAATGGGAGCGATGTAAATTGAATAAATGTGATAGAATTACGCCGGATTCTTATATTACCCATAATTTAAAATGACCTTGTCGGGTCTGTGATTGCCCTATCCGTGAAGTTTAGTAGTGCATTTTGCTCGTAATTTCATGCGCTTTAAGATGCCGCTTAACCCAATACGCTATCTGAAATAGGAGCGACGTAAATTGAACAAATGTGATAAAATTACGCTGAATTCTTATATTAACTATAATATAAAATGATCTAATCGGGTCTCTGTTTGCCCTACCCTAGATGATTAATAGTGCATTTTACTCGACATTTAATGCGCTTTAAGATGCAACCTGTGCAAAACGCTATCTGAAATTGGAGCTACGTAAATTGAACAGACGTGATAGAATTACGCAGAATTCTTATGTTAGCCATAATATAATACGATCTATTCGGGTCTCTGATTGCCCTATCATAGAAGTTTAGTAGTGCATTTTACGAGTCATTTCATGCGCTTTAAGATGCCGAATCGCCCAATACGCTATCTGAAATAGGGGCGACATAAATTGAACAAATGTGATAGAATTACGCATAATTCTTTTATTAACCATTATTTAAAATGACCTGGTCGAGTCTGTGATTGCCCTGTCCGACAATATTAGTAGTGCATTTTACTCGTAATTGCATACGCTTTAGGATGCCGCTTAGCCCAATACGCGATCTGAAATAGGAGCTGCGTAAATTGAGTAAATGTAATAGAGTTACGCAGAATTCTTATATTAACCATAATATAAAATGATCTAATCGGGTCTCTGTTTGCCCTACCCAAGGAGTTTAATAGTGCATTTTACTCGACATTTCATGCGCTTTAAGATGCCACCTAGTCCAAAACGCTATCTGAAATTGTAGCTACGTAAATTGAACAGACGTGATAGAATTACGCAGAATTCATATATTAACCATAATATAATACGATGTATTCGGGTCTCTGATTGCCCTATCATAGAAGTTTAAAAGTGCATTGTACTCGTCATTTCATGCTCTTTAAGGAGCCGCCTAGCCCAATACGGTATCTGAAATAGGAGCGACATAAATCGAACAAATGTGATAGAATTACGCAGAATTCTTATATTAACCATGATATAATACGATCTATCTGGTTTCTGATTGCCCTACCATAGAAGTTTAATAGTGCATTTTAGTCGTCATTTCATGCGCTTTAAGGTGCCGCCTAGCCCAATACGCTATCTGAAATAGGAGCGACGTGAATTGAACAAATGTGATAGAATTACGCTGAATTCTTATGTTAACCATAATATAATACGATGTATTCGGGTCTCTGATTGCCCTATCGTAGAAGTTTAAAAGTGCATTTTACTCGTCATTTCATGCGCTTTAAGGTGCCGCCTAGCCCAATACGCTATCTGAAACAGGAGCGACGTAAATTGAACAAATGTGATAGAATTTTGCTGAATTCTTATATTAAACATTATATAATATGATCCATTCGGGTCTCTGATTGCCCTATCATAGAAGTTTAATAGTGCATTTCACTCGTCATTTCATGCGCTTTAAGGTGCCGCCTAGACCAATACGCAATCTGAAATAGGAGCGACGTGAATTGAACAAATGTGATAGAATTTTGCTGAATTCTTATATTAAACATAATATAATATGATCCATTCGGGTCTCTGATTGCCCTATCATAGAAGTTTAATAGTGCATTTCACTCGCCATTTCATGCGCTTTAAGGTGCCGTCTAGCCCAATGCGCTATCTGAAATGGGAGCGACGTAAATTGAACAAATGTGATAGAATTACGCAGAATTCTTATATTAACCATAATTTAAAATGACCTAATCGTATCTCTGATTGCTCTATTCGGGAAGTTTAGTAGTGCATTTTACTCGTCATTTCATGCGCTTTAAGATGCCGTCTAGCCCAATCCGCTATCTAAAATTGGAGCAGCGTAAATTGAATAAATGTGATAGAGTTACGCAGAATTCTTATATAAACCATAATATAAAATGATCTCATCGGGTCTCTGCTTGCCCTATCAAAGAAGTTTAGTACTGCATTTTACTCGTCATTCCATGCGCTTTAAGGTGCCGCTTAGCCCAATGCGCTATATGAAATGGGAGCGATGTAAATTGAATAAATGTGATAGAATTACGCAGGATTCTTATATTACCCATAATTTAAAATGACCTTGTCGGGTCTGTGATTGCCATATCCGTGAAGTTTAGTAGTGCATTTTACTCGTAATTTCATGCGCTTTAAGATGCCGCTTAACCCAATACGCTATCTGAAATAGGAGCGACGTAAATTGAACAAATGTGATAAAATTACGCTGAATTCTTATATTAACTATAATATAAAATGATCTAATCGGGTCTCTGTTTGCCCTACCCTGGAAGATTAATAGTGCATTTTACTCGACATTTAATGCGCTCTAAGATGCAACCTAGTCCAAAACGCTATCTGAAATGGGAGCGACGTAAATTGAACAAATGTGATAGAATTACGCAGAATACTTATATTAACCATAATTTAAAATGACCTAATCGTATCTCTGATTGCCCTATCCGGGAAGTTTAGTAGTGCATTTTACTCGTCATTTCATGCGCTTTAAGGTGCCGTCTAGCCCAATCCGCTATCTAAAATTGGAGCAGCGTAAATTGAATAAATGTGATAGAGTTACGCAGAATTCTTATATAAACCATAATATAAAATGATCTCATCGGGTCTCTGCTTGCCCTATCAAAGAAGTTTAGTACTGCATTTTACTCGTCATTCCATGCGCTTTAAGGTGCCGCTTAGCCCAATGCGCTATATGAAATGGGAGCGATGTAAATTGAATAAATGTGATAGAATTACGCAGGATTCTTATATTACCCATAATTTAAAATGACCTTGTCGGGTCTGTGATTGCCCTATCCGTGAAGTTTAGTAGTGCATTTTACTCGTAATTTCATGCGCTTTAAGATGCCGCTTAACCCAATACGCTATCTGAAATAGGCGCGACGTAAATTGAACAAATGTGATAAAATTACGCTGAATTCTTATATTAACTATAATATAAAATGATCTAATCGGGTCTCTGTTTGCCCTACCCTAGAAGATTAATAGTGCATTTTACTCGACATTTAATGCACTTTAAGATGCAACCTAGTCCAAAACGCTATCTGAAATTGGAGCTACGTAAATTGAACAGACGTGATAGAATTACGCAGAATTCATATATTAACCATAATATAATACGATGTATTCGAGTCCCTGATTGCCCTATCATAGAAGTTTAAAAGTGCATTTTACTCGTCATTTCATGCGCTTTAAGATGCCGAATCGCCCAATACGCTATCTGAAATAGGGGCGACGTAAATTGAATAAATGTGATAGAATTACGCATAATTCTTATATTAACCATAATTTAAAATGACCTTGTCGAGTCTGTGATTGCCCTGTCCGACAAGTTTAGTAGTGCATTTTACTAGTAATTGCATACGCTTTAGGATGCCGCTTAGCCCAATACGCGATCTGAAATAGGAGCTGCGTAAATTGAGTAAATGAGATAGAGTTACGCAAAATTCTTATATTAACCATAATATAAAATGATCTAATCGGGTCTCTGTTTGCCCTACCCAAGGAGTTTAAAAGTGCATTTTACTCGTCATTTCATGCGCTTTAAGGTGCCGCCTAGCCCAATACGCTATTTGAAATAGGAGCGACGTAAATTGAACAAATGTGATAGAATTTTGCTGAATTCTTATATTAACCATAATATAAAATGATCTAATCGGGTCTCTGTTTGCCCTACCCAAGGAGTTTAAAAGTGCATTTTACTCGTCATTTCATGCGCTTTAAGGTGCCGCCTAGCCCAATACGCTATCTGAAATAGGAGCGACGTAAATTGAACAAATGTGATAGAATTTTGCTGAATTCTTATATTAAACATTATATAATATGATCCATTCGGGTCTCTGATTGCCCTATCATAGAAGTTTAATAGTGCATTTCACTCGTCATTTCATGCGCTTTAAGGTGCCGTCTAGCCCAATGCGCTATCTGAAATGGGAGCGACGTAAATTGAACAAATGTGATAGAATTACGCAGAATTCTTATATTAACCATAATTTAAAATGACCTAATCGTATCTCTGATTGCTCTATCCGGGAAGTTTAGTAGTGCATTTTACTCGTCATTTCATGCGCTTTAAGATGCCGAATCGCCCAATACGCTACCTGAAATAGGAGCTGCGTAAATTGAATAAATGTGATAGAGTTACGCAGAATTCTTATATTAACCATAATATAAAATGATCTAACCGGGTCTCTGTTTGCCCTATCATAGAAGTTTAATAGCGGATTTTACTCGTCACATCATTGCTTTAAGTTGCCGCCTAGCCCAATACGCTATCTGAAATAGGAGCGACGTAAATTGAACAAATGTGATAGAATTTTGCTGAATTCTTATATTAACCATAATATAATATGATCTATTCGGGTCTCTGATTGCCCTATCATAGAAGTTTAATAGTGCATTTCACTCGTCATTTCATGCGCTTTAAGGTGCCGTCTAGCCCAATACGCGATCTGAAATGGGAGCGACGTAAATTGAACAAATGTGATAGAATTACGCAGAATACTTATATTAACCATAATTTAAAATGACCTAATCGTATCTCTGATTGCCCTATCCGGGAAGTTTAGTAGTGCATTTTACTCGTCATTTCATGCGCTTTAAGGTGCCGTGTAGCCCAATCCGCTATCTAAAATTGGAGCAGCGTAAATTGAATAAATGTGATAGAGTTACGCAGAATTCTTATATAAACCATAATATAAAATGATCTCATCGGGTCTCTGCTTGCCCTATCAAAGAAGTTTAGTACTGCATTTTACTCGTCATTCCATGCGCTTTAAGGTGCCGCTTAGCCCAATGCGCTATATGAAATGGGAGCGATGTAAATTGAATAAATGTGATAGAATTACGCAGGATTCTTATATTACCCATAATTTAAAATGACCTTGTCGGGTCTGTGATTGCCCTATCCGTGAAGTTTAGTAGTGCATTTTACTCGTAATTTCATGCGCTTTAAGATGCCGCTTAACCCAATACGCTATCTGAAATAGGCGCGACGTAAATTGAACAAATGTGATAAAATTACGCTGAATTCTTATATTAACTATAATATAAAATGATCTAATCGGGTCTCTGTTTGCCCTACCCTAGAAGATTAATAGTGCATTTTACTCGACATTTAATGCGCTTTAAGATGCAACCTAGTCCAAAACGCTATCTGTAATAGGGGCGACGTAAATTGAACAAATGGGATAAAATTACGTTGAATTCTTATATTAACAATAATATGAAATGATCTAATCGGGTCTCTGATTGCCCTATCATAGAAGCTTAATAGTGCATTATACTCGTCATTTCATGCGCTTTAAGGTCCCGCTTAGACCAATACGCTATCTGAAATAGGAGCTACGTAAATTGAACAAATGTGATAAAATTTCACTGAATTCTTATATTAACCATAATTTAAAATGATCTAATCGGGTCTCTGATTGCCCTATCATAGAAGTTTAATAGTGCATTTTACTCGATATTTCATGCGCTTTAAGATGCTACCTAGCCCAATGCACTGTCTGAAATAGGGGCGACGTAAATTGAACAAATGTGATAGAATTGCGCAGAATTGTTTTATTAACCATAATATAATACGACCTATTCGGGTCTCTGATTGCCCTATCATAGAAGTTTTTATAGTGCATTTTACTCGTCATTTCATGCACTTTAAGGTGCCGCCTGGGCCAATATACTATCCGAAATAGGAGCTACGTAAATTGAACAAATGTGATAGAATTTTGCTGAATTCTTATATTAACCATAATATAATACGATGTATTCGGGTCTCTGATTGCCCTATAATAGAAGTTTAATAGTGCATTTTAGTCGACATTTCATGCGCTTTAAGATGCCGCTTAGCCCAATACGCTACCTGAAGTAGGAGCGACATAAATTCAACAAATGTGATCGAATTACGCAGAATTCTTATATTAACCATAATATAATATGATCTATTCGGGTCTCTGATTGCCCTATCATCGAAGTTTAATAGTGCATTTTACTCGCCATTTCATGCGCTTTAAGCTGCTGCTTAGCCCAATACGCTATCTGAAATAGGGGCAACGTAAATTGGACAAATGTGATAAAATTACGCTGAATGCTTATATTAACAATAATGTAAAATGATCTGAACGCGTCTCTGATTGCCCTATCCTAGAAGTTTAGTAGTGCAGTTTACTCGTCATTTCATGCCCTTTAAGGTGCCGCCTAGCCCAATACGCTATCTGGAATTGGAGGTACTTAAATTCAACAAATGTGATAGAATTACGCTGCATTGTTAAATTAACCGTTATATAAAATGATCTAATCGGATCTCTGTTTGCCCTACCCCAGAAGTTTAATAGTGCATTTTACTCGCCATTTCATGCGCTTTGAGATGCCGCTTAGCCCACCACGCTATCTGAAATAGAAGCGACGTAAATTGAACAAATGGGATAAAATTACGTTGAATTCTTATATTAACAATAATTTGAAATGATCTAATCGGGTCTCTGATTGCCCTATCATAGAAGTTTAATAGTGCATTATACTCGTCATTTCATGCGCTTTAAGGTCCCGCTTAGACAAATACGCTATCTGAAATAGGAGCGACGTAAATTGAACAAATGTGATAAAATTTCACTGAATTCTTATATTAACCATAATTTAAAATGATCGAATCGGGTCTCTGATTGCCCTATCATAGAAGTTTAATAGTGAATTTTGCTCGGAATTTCATGCGCTTTATGATACCAGACAGCCCAATACGCTATCTGAAATTGGAGGTACGTAAATTAAACAAACGTGATAGAATTACGCAGAATACTTATATTAACCATAATATAATATGATCTATTCGGGTCTCTGATTGCCCTATCATAGTAGTTTAATAGTGCATTTTACTCGTCATTTCATGCGCTTTAAAGTGCCGGTTAGCACAATACGCTATCTGAAGTAGGAGCGACGTAAATTGTACAAATGTGATAGAATTTCGTTGAATCCTTATATTAACCATAATATAAAATGATCTAGTCGGGTCCCTGTTTGCCCTACCCTAGAAGTTTAATAGTGCATTTTACTCGACATATCATGCGCTTTAGGATGCCGACTAGCCCAATACGCTATCTGAAATTGGAGCTACATAAATTGAACAAACGTGATAGGATTACGCAGAATTCTTATATTAATCAAAACATAAGATGACCTTATCGGGTCTCTGATTGCCCTATCCTAGAAGTTTACTAGTGCATTTTAGTCGACATTTCATGCGCTTTAAGATGCCACCCTGTCCAATACGCTATCTGTAATAGGGGCGACGTAAATTGAACAAATGGGATAAAATTACGTTGAATTCTTATATTAACAATA